>OY978011.1:1541200-1779302 GCA_963854515.1 Pandemis heparana | reverse complement strand
AGGGTCAGTAGGGATACGTGCCCGCTGTGTCCGCGTACCTTCTCGAAGAAGATAGGCTACGTGAGCCACACAAGGGCGCACGAGCGGAGGTGAAGTAGTCGCCGTAGCCGGAATCGGTACTGGGGCCTTACCGTGACGTCTTAATGCGATTCAGTTTAGGTTCGCCCGCTGTCAGTTTCATACTAAAAGTAAACTTAAACTGAGTCGGAATTAGAACGTCATGGTAAGGCCCCTGGTCTGAAAATTGTATGACTCTCAACTCGAGTCACCTTGATGTATGTACTCTTATAACGTTTTCAGGGTTGCAATGACGCAGCTGAACGGTCCATTTTTTTGCTCATAATTCGCGCGCCTGCATCACTATGATTTAACGATAGTAACCGTAGTACAGTCAGCTAAAAAAGTGACACGTTTTTTTAACATCATTAGGTATCATATTATAGGTGATGCGCACACGCGGGTATTCCTTAGAAGCACATAAGCAGTGCGTTATAACCATACGTACATTACATACTACTATTATGTTCATATTTCATTATTATTATTTTTTACTAACCAAACTTATAAAATATTTTTTTATTACTAACCAAATTTATTATAAAACTTCAATCTTTCTTACGGTACCCTGAGCGCTCGAATTTTGCCATACCGATGGACGACACGATACTACTTCACTTCACTCTTTTGCTTATAAAAGCAGCGAACCGACTTGCCTGCAAAAATGCACACATGTCTACAGCGTGCATATGTAAATATCGTCCGTGAACTACGTCCAGACAAGACTAATCTACAGTTGTGTGTGGCTACGCACACAAAGATAGCCTTCAGCGTTCGGGTTCATAAAATTCCAAGTCAGACCGCCTGACTCCCCAGTGATGCCAGGTCCATCAAACAGTCGCCAAAATATTTTAGTTAAAAGTTACTAATTTCATCTATATGCCCCAAAACCCAAAATAAACGTTTTTTATTATTTATTCAATCATATATACACGAGATTATACTGAGACTTTGTTTTATTAATAAATTATAAACTTTTATACTTAAGTTTTTAGTTTGTATTGGAGTAAAATATTTATTTAAAAATAGCAATTAAAAGAAATACCACACTGAATTATTGATTTTCCCTCAACTTTTCTGTACCTGTAACTTTCCCGGTAAAATTCAGAACGAAATATTAGTCGACAAATAAAAATATCACAACCCAAAATACCGCCATATTTAGCTGCCAAAACACTAAAATGGCAGCACTGCGGACGCTTGAACTAAGCATGCAAGGTGGCGCTATGATGTTTCGCGCCAACAGGGGCGTGCAGTGGTTTCTGACAGAGGGTAGGCATATTGACAACAAAACCCGTATTGGTACGAAACGTGTCGGGCATAATATAATCATGGATCTTCTATATACAAATGGGTATGTTCCCTTAGATCTTTTAAAGTACACAATGGATTTTAATGCGTTTTTCAAGGGTTTTCGTCAATAAATAGAGCGATAGGTACAAGAGGTACTTATAGTTTAATAATTATATTTGTTTTGCATTAATTAGTTAAATGATGACCACAATTACCTAATACATCACACAATTTACATTAATTACCTATGAAATATGGTAAGATTAAAACTATCCACAAAACACACCACACCACACACATTAGTATAAATTCACATTACAGCCGTGCGAAGCCGGGGCGAGTCGCTAGTTTAAACTATAACATGAACTCCACAGTTTATGTTAACTACTGTTCTGTTGTAAATAAATTAAAACAAAAAAGGAAAAAGTCTGGTAAACTTAGGATTCGAACTCAGGTTCAAAGCTTGACAGGCGACTCCAGAACCGTCGAGCTACGGCGTTAGATAGCTAATGATGTGAAATTTTGCTATACAACTAACCTTCAACTAACCGACCATAAGTTCACAAATGTGATTATACCTATTATTATTTAAAACAACACAACCGTTAAAGTAAAACAATTTAACCACTCACCAATGATTTTTTTTAATATTCAGCCAAAGCGGGTCTGTTAGTTGTGCGTTGTAACAATAAAATATGTATACATGCAAAGGAAGGACAAATCAAATCAAATTGGCAGTAAAAAATTATGAATATTTAACTAAGTGTAACGTGAAATTGTTGAGTTGCCTTTTGTTTAAGCCAAGTAAAAGTTACGTACCGGTACTTATAATTAGTTAGGTACTTTTGTCGTTTTATTATATCACTTTCGTCGCGAATTAACGTTCACAACACTCACAACACAAGACCAAGGCCATCCCATAAGTTAGTTCACGTTTAATTATGTAGAACTAAACAAATAACTTAATAAGCCTTCACAGAATTACACAATTAAAATAACATCATTAATGTTTTTATTATGATCATGAAGGAAAACATCAAAAAACAACAAATCAGAGAGCCCGAACATTACGAGTTTTAGCAAATGAAATCACAAGATCTGCCTAATTTTACCCAATAAAACGAGGTCTTTTCGCGCATGCGTTTAAACGCTTCATGGTGATTGGCGCGAAACATCATAGCGCCACCTTGCATGCTTAGTTCAAGCGTCCGCAGTGCTGCCATTTTAGTGTTTTGGCAGCTAAATATGGCGGTATTTTGGGTTGTGATATTTTTATTTGTCGACTAATATTTCGTTCTGAATTTTACCGGGAAAGTTACAGGTACAGAAAAGTTGAGGGAAAATCAATAATTCAGTGTGGTATTTCTTTTAATTGCTATTTTTAAATAAATATTTTACTCCAATACAAACTAAAAACTTAAGTATAAAAGTTTATAATTTATTAATAAAACAAAGTCTCAGTATAATCTCGTGTATATATGATTGAATAAATAATAAAAAACGTTTATTTTGGGTTTTGGGGCATATAGATGAAATTAGTAACTTTTAACTAAAATATTTTGGCGACTGTTTGATGGACCTGGCATCACTGGGGAGTCAGGCGGTCTGACTTGGAATTTTATGAACCCGAACGCTGAAGGCTATCTTTGTGTGCGTAGCCACACACAACTGTAGATTAGTCTTGTCTGGACGTAGTTCACGGACGATATTTACATATGCACGCTGTAGACATGTGTGCATTTTTGCAGGCAAGTCGGTTCGCTGCTTTTATAAGCAAAAGAGTGAAGTGAAGTAGTATCGTGTCGTCCATCGGTATGGCAAAATTCGAGCGCTCAGGGTACCGTAAGAAAGATTGAAGTTTTATAATAAATTTGGTTAGTAATAAAAAAATATTTTATAAGTTTGGTTAGTAAAAAATAATAATAATGAAATATGAACATAATAGTAGTATGTAATGTACGTATGGTTATAACGCACTGCTTATGTGCTTCTAAGGAATACCCGCGTGTGCGCGCCAATCACCATGAAGCGTTTAAACGCATGCGCGAAAAGACCTCGTTTTATTGGGTAAAATTAGGCAGATCTTGTGATTTCATTTGCTAAAACTCGTAATGTTCGGGCTCTCTGATTTGTTGTTTTTTGATGTTTTCCTTCATGATCATAATAAAAACATTAATGATGTTATTTTAATTGTGTAATTCTGTGAAGGCTTATTAAGTTATTTGTTTAGTTCTACATAATTAAACGTGAACTAACTTATGGGATGGCCTTGGTCTTGTGTTGTGAGTGTTGTGAACGTTAATTCGCGACGAAAGTGATATAATAAAACGACAAAAGTACCTAACTAATTATAAGTACCGGTACGTAACTTTTACTTGGCTTAAACAAAAGGCAACTCAACAATTTCACGTTACACTTAGTTAAATATTCATAATTTTTTACTGCCAACTTGATTTGATTTGTCCTTCCTTTGCATGTATACATATTTTATTGTTACAACGCACAACTAACAGACCCGCTTTGGCTGAATATTAAAAAAAATCATTGGTGAGTGGTTAAATTGTTTTACTTTAACGGTTGTGTTGTTTTAAATAATAATAGGTATAATCACATTTGTGAACTTATGGTCGGTTAGTTGAAGGTTAGTTGTATAGCAAAATTTCACATCATTAGCTATCTAACGCCGTAGCTCGACGGTTCTGGAGTCGCCTGTCAAGCTTTGAACCTGAGTTCGAATCCTAAGTTTACCAGACTTTTTCCTTTTTTGTTTTAATTTATTTACAACAGAACAGTAGTTAACATAAACTGTGGAGTTCATGTTATAGTTTAAACTAGCGACTCGCCCCGGCTTCGCACGGCTGTAATGTGAATTTATACTAATGTGTGTGGTGTGGTGTGTTTTGTGGATAGTTTTAATCTTACCATATTTCATAGGTAATTAATGTAAATTGTGTGATGTATTAGGTAATTGTGGTCATCATTTAACTAATTAATGCAAAACAAATATAATTATTAAACTATAAGTACCTCTTGTACCTATCGCTCTATTTATTGACGAAAACCCTTGAAAAACGCATTAAAATCCATTGTGTACTTTAAAAGATCTAAGGGAACATACCCATTTGTATATAGAAGATCCATGATTATATTATGCCCGACACGTTTCGTACCAATACGGGTTTTGTTGTCAATATGCCTACCCTCTGTCAGAAACCACTGCACGCCCCTGGTGATGCGACTAGCAACCCATCAATATTTTGACTCCCCTTTCCACACGCTAACCCAACAGTCACGATAAACGTGGCTTTTAGCTCTTTACCTTAGGATCTGTCTACATAAGGGATACATAGGTACGTGATTATTTTGATGACCGGATGGCCTAGTGGTTAGAGACCCTGACTATGAGGCTTGAGGTCCCGGGTTCGATCCCCGGTCGGGGCAGATATTTGTATGAAAAATACGAATGTTTGTTCTCAAGTTCATGTTTAATATGTATTTAGTATTTATATTTATCTATACAAGTATGTTTATCCGTTGTCTAGTACCCATATTACAAGCTTTGCTTAGTTTGGGGCTAGGTCAATTGGTGTCAATTGTACCAAGATATTTATTTATTCATTTATTTATTTTTATTAAGAAAAGCAAAGGCACGATCGTATTCGATATGTCTTTATTTGTTGCTTATTTTTTTAGATGCATAAAAAATGCATAATTAAATAAATAGTATAAAGTCACGACAAACAGCATGTTAAAAAAGCCAAGACCGATAGCCCTCTCCCTCTTCCTCTCTAAAAAGATATGCTTTAATGGTTTAGATGGCAATGCTGTTAATATTTTTAAGTTGAATCCATGTTGAATCACAAACAATCGTTCCACTTAAGAAGCTATGACATATCCTTTTACACGAATTGATAGTCTGTTTAAATAAACACGATTAGACACTTCCAACTAATCCAGACACTTAGACGTGTCACTTTTGATCTCAACAGTATATTTGTCTCGCCCACTCACTGTTTCTGTTTAGCTAATTGACACACAAAAGCCGATACTGACCTTTAGTCTGACATGCCAACCTATGACACAGCTAGCTACGCCACTACTCTTAACAATTAAGGTTGAAAATCGATCGTTCAAGTGAAAATAGTAGTTTGTAAATTGTTACCACGCTATTTTAAAAGAATACGCGTGCTGTCGTTTCTATTGTAGATGTTTTAAAGTTGAAAATGTTTTGGATGAGCTGCGTGTGGGTTTGTTTACTTGCAAATGAGTTGTTTAAAGAATTGTGCCATTCATTGACAGGTTGTATGAATGGTGCTCGCGACTGTACCTTTGTTCGTAAACTTGAACTCTTTACGTGCCAAGAATTGTTTAGCACTATTGTACTCGATTGTTTGCTTTAATTTTTTGCTGGTCATTCTGGCGATCGGTCATTCTAGTTTTTGTGCGATATGATTTTTTTGTCTAATAATTTGAACATAATTTTAGAAGTTTGTCGCTTCGTCATTTAAGTTATTTTATTTATTTGCCGTATCTTTCTCTTGTGGTCTAGGTATACTAGCGATATTTTTGTATGAACTATAATCATCGATATGAAAAACAGTCCTAACGATTTGGATAATATTTGATATCCAAAGTATATACGTTTTTTTATGACAAAACGACATTCTGGCATTGTTTAATCTCTGCTTTGGGAAAACCGTTAAACATTTTTAATTAAGGTATTTTAATCATGACTGTTATAGGCGATATGGCTAGCAACCTATCACTATTTTGATTCCCCTTTCCACCTTTACGCCCACAATCATGCAAAACGTGGTATTTAGGTCTTGTTACCTTATGCTCTGCCTACCCCGACAGGGATAAAGACGTGATTTATGTAGGTATGTTTGTAGTTTTACCCAGAACTAACCAATTACCTAATCCATAACTTGATATATTTTCATTCATAGGTACTGTAACAGTTCCAATAACTTCTAAGTTCAATGACCTTTTTGTGCTATGAAATGAATCAAGAATTTTACTTCTTGATTTTTTTATGTTTACTTTCACGGTATTACCTTTAGAAATTTAATTTCTAAGCGACACTGAAAATTAGAACACTTAGAAAAATCCAAAAATCCAAATCCAAAACCCGGCCATATCTTTACTTTTCGGATTTTTCTATGTGTTCTAATTTTCAGTGTCGCTTAGAAAATTTTGACCTTTTTGTAACAATTTTCGACACATTTTAGCCTAACATCTGTGCGTGCAACATTATAGTGTTGTATGTTTAGGTACCTAATGGACGTAGGTACCTACATTTTTTTGGCATGGAAGGCCAGCCGGTGAAATAGCACATGAGGTATTCTGTGGGTAAGACAAATCTTAGCCCTGTAATGCTCCATAGGCAGATTATTTACCATTACGTGTAGTCTACTTGCTTGTTTGTCGTCTTTATTGTAGGTTTTTGACGTGATAACCTCTTATAAATCGATGAACACCTGCTGCATGCACGAAAAAGTGTCACGTTCCGCGTGACGTCAGAGCTAGCAGTTTTCATCAATGTTTCTTTATGACATTATCACGTAAAACTATTTACGGACGACACTACAGGTTTGTGAAGAGAAAAATTCTTTAGCGGCGCTGAGCACTTTTTGGGATGGGTAAAAAATATTAAACTCACGTCAGGCGTAAGACGGAGGGAGAGTTTAAGTACCAGGATATCAGAATCCTCTAAGAGCTTATTTTAAAATACGAATAAAGCATGAGTCGCGTTCGATTTTTGAAGTGTACCTACGTTGATTTCGTCGCTTTAACATATGTGCGTTTGGCCTAGTGGTATAAGGTGTGGATTTGTGGAATAACAGTGCACTCAGCACGTCTAGCACGACAGCGCACAAGAGTCGCGTCGCGCGCGAGATAGATTGCCCGTCTTTATCTACCTGTTCGTTCTAGAAAGAGACGGACAATCTATCTCGCGCGCGACGCAACTTGTGCGCTGTCGTGCTAGGCGGGCAGGTGACCAGTTCGAATCTCGTGTAGAAAAAGTTTTTTTTCTTTTTGCGCGAGTGTGTGTGTGTAGTTTTTTTTATTGATCTGTGATTTCACCACACTACCCAACAAATTTGACATGTGCCTAAATTTTCACATATCCACACATCCCGCGTCTTCGTTGCGCCACTGCGTGGGAACGTCCTTAGAGTCACAATGGCACGTCTTATGAGAATTAATAGCTCTTCCATTATGCCGCGGCATTGAGGGATTGTCGGCAGGTTTTCCCTGTTCGTAGTAGAAGCCCTAGCTATAGAACGACCGCTTAACTGAGTCCTCCCCACGAGGGGCACGGGGTAGGACGACAAAGGGGACCGAGAGCGGTGCGGGCGGCAGGCGCACTACCTCTGCTAAGCGGTCGGCCTATAGACCAATAGGGCACGAAGGAAGCCCATAGGTTAAGTACACAGAGTTTCTTAAAATTTACCCAATATGTTTCAGCAGGTATTTCGACATAGTACCTACCCCTACAAAGGATTTTCATTTATTTTTAACTAGCTGTTGCCAGCGACTTCGTCTGCAAAGAATTCGTTTACCGCTATCCCGCGGGAACTACGCAATTTTCCGGGATAAAAAGTAGCCTATGTGCTAGTCCAGACTTTTCTCTATCTATGTGCCGAATTTCATCCAGATTCCTTGGGCCGTTCTGGCGTGATTGAGTAACAAACAAACATCCATCCATTCATCCATCCATCCATCCATACTTTCGCATTTATAATATTAGTTAGATTCAAAATTAATTCCTTTGGCCTTACCATGACGTCTGCGATTGAATTCAGATTCAGTTTAGGTTCGCTCGCTGTCAGTTCTGAACTGAGTCTGAATTGAATCGCATTAAGACCCATGCTGTCGACGCGATTCACTTTGAACATAAATGTATGGAAACACGTTAACATGGTTTCAAACATCCAGTAAAACATTAACATAGCTATTAAGTCAAACTACATAATAATATAATCCAACCACAAAAACATACATAAGTCACGTCTTTATCCCCTACGGGACAGACAGAGCCTAAGGTGACAATAACTACAGGCCACGTTTAGCATGATTGTGGGCGTATAGGTGGAAATGGGAATCAAAATGATGATGGGTAGCTAGAGTCGCCTATAACAATGATTCCTAAGATTTTCGACCATCCCCGCGATGGGCTTTTACCATCTGCGCGGGGGAGACAAGTGGGCCATTATTTTATTTAAGGTGCAATTATCGGTCCCCTTCCAAACATAGCCGAATTTGTTAGCAAAATACGTTAAATTCAGAAATAAAACAGCTAAAGATTGCTATTGGATAAGAAACCCATCATTTAAAAATGTGTTAATTAAAGTAAAATACCATATTATTTGCAAATTAAGGTAACTCAGGTGTTTTTCTCAGTAACGCAGTTGTTTTTCCTATTATTATTGGTTGTCCCTATCTGCAATTCGGTTGGCATAACCTTAAATTGTTTAAAAAAATTACTCTACCTGAATATATTTCGATGTCCTGAGTAATACGTCATTCTTTGAACTTTAATTGAATACTTATAAGTATAATTTTACCGCAATAGTTTATGACTAATGAAATATTTTCGCTGTGTCCCCGTTGCAGAGCAAAAATACACATACCCAGTGTTACCATAGGAAAGTGAATCTTATTTCAAGCTTTTTACACGGTTTTATTTCTAAGATAGGTTGATTGGCTGTGCATTTACGTTGTAATGTGAAAGGGCGTGCGGAGTGAGAAAATTGATCGAGTCAGTCGGGCGAGAGTCACCGGGAGAGGCGCGTGTGTTAATGGTGAGACCACTGAGTTACCGCCAACAGACGGTGAGTTTTTTTATATTGTTAATTTTATTTAGTGCAAAGTTTGTAAATAGTTAGATAGTATTTTTATGGAATCGTATTTAAAAAAAAATGTGAATCCATTCAAGTACCAAGTTCATCTAAACTGAATTTTTACAACTGCGTTACCACTACACTCCGTTACTACCAGAAGTAACGCGGTTGTAGCATTAGTAACGCAGTGGTTTTCTTTATACTTTTCTAATATAAATCACAAATTTTACGTCACATATTACATTTCAGTTTTATTTTCTTGTAGTTTAACACTCAGAACACAATGGCTTTAACACCGGCTGAAAAACAACGGCGTTGTAGACGAGACCGGTCTGCAATCCCAAGAAGACCTTACTTCGAAACATTTTATTCTTTTTCGAGCACAGATGATGACGAGCCTTTTCCGAAACTTGGACCCGAAAAAGAGTAAGAAGCTTCTGTTTCTAATCAACATGAAAAGGATCTGATTGAAAAGGAAAAATGTACATACATCGAAATTATCCTTAGGTGTGTATCTAATAGTGAAAGTTTGCTCTGACAAACGTTAATCTTACTCTTATCTAGGTGTCACTCAAAGTGAAGTATATGAGGAGGGAGAGGTAAAGACTATGCTTTTGAAATCAGTCTATGATTCTGGGAAAAGGTTCAAAGTAATCGTTTACGTCATATATAGTTTTTTATAAAATTATTATTTGTTTGAGAGTTCTTTTAGTTTTTTTGTTTGATTTTCTACTCTATGATTGTTTTCTCATGATTTTATTAGTTTAATTTGAAAAAAAGTAAAAAGTATTCTGATCAAGATACCACTATGTTACTACTTTTACCACTGCGTTACTTTTGTCCCTCGTTTTCTGATAACATTAAGAGCCATACAGCTAATTTAACATTTAAAAATAATCTTAAATTTATTATAGGATCCATTATTTTTCTTATTTGGAGGTATTGCTAAAACCTTGAACATAAACTGTTATTACTTACTCCCATATAATAAAAAAATGTCTTTTTAATTCTAAGTTAAGTAACGCAGTCGCAAACGTAATTATAAAATAAATCATTAGACTGAGACGATTTGTGATTTTATATTATAAGATTATGCTATAATGTTGTAGCTTTATATGTGATATGTTTCCAAACAAAACTAAATGTTCCTAACAATAAAAGTTATTTTTGTATGTAAGTAACGCAGTTGTTGTTTTTTCTCACCATTCCCTGAACAAACGTCAACAAAATAAAGAAGTAGCCAGAGAACATCGCTGCAGATGACTGTTATATTTACTTTGAATAGTAATGAACATAAATCGACACATAAAGGGTAAAAAAATAAATTATTTAATTTCTAAAAAAAAACTGCAGATGTTTTCCAAAAGGGTCCTTAAATAAAATAATGGCCCAAGTAACCCAATCTAATCTGGCAAATATATATCTGGGCAAATATATTCTGGAGTTCTTGGAGAATCCGTATTTATAAGCTACTTGTAAATAAAACTTATAGTGTATTTTTTTGGCACGTAGAATTCTGACAGCTGTCAGAATTAGACGTTTCAGGGGTCACCAAGATTTTTTTTTGCTGTACAAATAAATTGTCACACTAAGCTTTCGTTATTTTAACTAACAAATAAAGTGATACCCCAAACAATTTATATTCTCCCAAAAAAATAATAATTATTAATTATGTCTAAATTATGCAATTTAAAAATAAATCAAATATCGGTTAATTACTAATATGTAAAAATGATTGTTAGTTTAAGTATTTCAACTTCAACCATAATGTTCTACATTATTATTATTTTTCCTTTTCTTACCACGGATTTAAGGAACGTTTTTATGGCTGGTAATACCGAGAAATGTCAGAATTCTACGGGCCAAAAAAATACAGTTTAAACTTAAGAAGGAACTATTTTACTAGATTAAACAGAACTATGTTGTTTAACAGTTAGCATCGCACAGCCACACCCATTGTTTACCGCAGAACGGGTACGGAATCACCTTAAGCATTCATCTCGTTTTACCTTCATACGGTAGTTCACACAAATTATATAACAGATTCCCACGACTCGGACTTGCGTTTATATCATTAATATTATTAAATCGCGTAATTCTTTCTTGTCACGATGCAGCGAGGTAATGTGTCACAATTGTAACACTTTTTGTGTCAATAGGATAATTTACGTGGCCGTTTTGATATTGGCTTCCGTGGTTCCATTTTTTTGGGAAGGTCACCGTTATAATAATGTTACAGTAAGACTAGCTTTTGCCCGCGACTCGACTTCAAAAGCGCCAGTAAACTTCAGAGTGACAACCTCCTCCACCCACAGTCCTTTTGTCTCGTGCGAAATTCTAAAGCTCCCTCCTTGGAGCACCTACGTTATCCTCAGGGAATAGATATGGCTTCTGTGAACTTAGCAATCGTTTGTCCTTATCTGTCACTTTGACATTTACCTTTCACAGATAAGGACAAACGATTGCTAAGTTAGCAGAAGCCTATAGAGCGTTTATGAATAAGGGGGTAACTCTTTATTTTTAATCTCGTCGTTTTAGCCCATGGGACATTTAAAAAATGGTTTCATGCTTGTACGCCACGAGGCTAGGTACAGGTGGCGACACGTAAGTAAAACGTGGATGGGATATGCGCAGTGTGAAAATGATGTTGTTTTTCATACTGCGCATCTCCTCTCCACGTTTTACTTACGTGCCGCCACCTGTAATTACAGTTACGAAGATAGGGCCTCCTTGCAGCGAACATAATACATTTCCTATCCCGTGGGTTCTTAGAGCGCCTCTATAATACTCAAGGAATATGTATTATACAATCGCGTAATTCATTCTTGTCATGATGCAGCTTAATAATTATGTGTCACAATTGTAACACTTTTTGTGTCAACAGGATAATTTACGTGGGCGCCTCGGTATTAGCTTCCGTGGTTCCATTTTTTGGGAAGGTCAACATTACAATTTTATAGTAAGATGACTGACGCAAGGGAAGATTGACTTTCGTAAATAGTTTTGTGACATTTTTGACACAAAACTGCCGTGATATTGACACATTCGAATAATTATAATCGAATAGAATTCATCGATGATGGATGGATGGATTTATCGATTAGAATTGATCATGTTTCGAACTATACGAAGTCCTTCTTTTAGGAAATGAAATGAAATTATATAAGATGTATTTATTTGCTCAACACAGGTTCGCACATAATAGTATATAAAGAGTCTTAATCAGGAGGGTTCTCTTTCCTTTTTACACTCCTGGAAAAAGGACTTTGTAGGTAACGGTTTAGCGAAATTGTGGGCTTGATAGGATGAACGGGAAATCAAAATAGTGATGGGTGGCTAGCCGCATCGCCTATAACATGATACCTAAACTCGTTCATTCCCTTCATGGGCTTCTACGATCTGTGCGGTAAGAGAAGCAACTGGAACATTAATTATATTTTTTTATTCGTTCCCAGACCAAGAAGAAGTCACTGTTTGTCTGCTTCTTTGATGAGAACCTCGTATACAAAATGATGCCATGGCTCAGCTTTTAAGACACTTAATTATTATACTACCAGTAATTACCTCATAATTAATTTGTTTTTAAGCCCAGTCACGGCTTAAGCTGAACGCTACGGTTTTTACACAAGACATTAATTTTTAATTGATTGTTTACTGCTTTGTGAGTCTGTGTGATTGTTAATAATTCAGGATAAGGTAAAACAATGGAGCTTTTGATTTAATCTTGGGTAAACTTGGGATAGTGATGTCAGCACCTAAACTGTTCCGATTTGGTCAGCATTTTTTTTATGTGAATAGGAAGGCAAACGAGCAAGTGGGTCACCTGATGGTAAGCGATCACCACTGCCCATAGACACCCGCAACCCCGGAGGGATTGCAGACGCGTTGCCAGCCTAGAGGGCTAAGATGAAATGCCTCTTGCGCCCGTAATTTCCCCGGCTGTCTTACTCTCCACACCGCAACACAGCAGTGCAAGCACTGCTGCTTAGCGGCAGGATTAGCGCGTAAGATGGTGCTAGCTATCCGGACGGACCTTGCACAAGGCCCTACCACCAGCATGCTTCTACGCTGGTCTGGGAGCAAAAAAAAAACATAGAATGTTTCTCCCCTTGCACCTTGCTTCTCTCCCCGTGCAGATAATAATAAAGCCCATCGAGGGAATAGGTGAAATCCTACTAATATTATAAATGCGAAAGTTTGTGACGATGTGAGTGAGTGTGTATGTTTGTTCCTTCTTCACGCTAAAACGACTGGACGGAATTAGATAAAATTTGCACTTGCATGCAAAATTTCAGCTCAATAGAAAACCGGAAACTTGCCCAACATTAACTTACAAGATTTGATGACAGACACCGGACAGTGAAACTAAATAAAAGCTTATAAGAAAAGGACGCAAGAACAAGGCGAATTTCTAATAGGTATTTTTTCTTCTTTTTATGGTGCCTCTTCAACTAGTGAAGGTTGGTCTCTGGCCAGGTTCAAACGCTCCGCTGCACTTGTGATTCCAGTCCATATATTTCTTTCTTATTTCACAGCCAGGATTTCTTCCTGCGCCCAACAGCTGTTTTACTAAAGTATTATTTAAAGTTTGCTTATTACATCGATGATCTGTTTAGGAGTTTTAGCTAAAGTTTGCAAACAACTATCAACGACAGTCTTTGACAGTTATAATTAAGTACCGTGATTCACACTATTCATGGAGCACTTTGATTATACCCTGAGTCACCTGTAATCAAGACAATTCAATCATTAAAAAAACTTAATTGCATTTAATGCAAGTTCCATCCGTCTCGGTGACGTCATTTCTTTAATCTGGCTTGAAATCATTCTCTTGTTTATGACACGGCTATTATCATCAATCATCAGAGTCAGGGCAGGTCATTTGACTCCAACAAACGAAAAAAAATACAGATCCTCTTAATTACCTAGTTCAGCTTAATTAAGTAACTAAAACTGATGGTCGTTAGGGCCGAAAGGTTCTCGAGTGGAGACCGCGCGGCAAGTGCAGCGTAGGACGTCCACCAACGAGGACGGATAACCCCCAGGTCACCATAAAGTCGTGGGTTCACAAAACGAAGTGCACTACAGACTCACATTTGAAAATTTCAATCAATTTCTGTGAAATAATCCTAAAAATCACCAAAATGCGACGTTGCCAGCTCAGTAGGGATAAACGCTCTTAAATCTCACGGTACACTTCAAACCCATGTACCCTCCCATCGGCAGTCAGACGGTTACCAGTGTCATGCAAATTTCTCACTCACACATTCAGATGTCACAACTCACAAATGGCACCACCATATTTGGTACAATTCCAAGTGGCAGCTGCTAAGACTGTCAAACGTGTCTACGTTTGACAGTCTGCGCCCATTCGTCACGGTCGCATATTGTTGGGATGGCCCTGACATCATAGCAGATAAACTTTTTTGTTGGAAAATTGTATCACGGCGCAGTGATGCAAAAACCTTAACATGAGATTTTGCAATGAGTAAAGATTGTTTTATAGACCGACCGCTTCACTGAGTCCTCGCTCGGCAAAGGGGCGCGGGGTAGGCGACAAAGGGGGCCGAGAGACGTGCGGGCGGCAGGCGTACACCCGCCCGCACCACTCTCGGTCCCCTTGTCGTCCTCCCCCGCGCCCCTGTGCCGCGCGGGGGAGGACTCAGTTAAGCGGTCGGTCTATAGTTTTGCTCTTATATTTTAGTTCAGTCATGTCTTCATTAGAACTTAAAATAGCTAAGATAAATTTTAACTCACAGTCAGTGGTTTCAGTAAGTTTGGATAGTTATTATCTAAATAGAACATAAGTTTTTTTATTATAATAATTACAAATACAAATAGTTTATTAAAATACTTAAGCGAATTATTCATTTTTAATATTTAATTAATATTTTATTTTTTTTATATTTAATTTTGCGTCTACATAGTTATCTTTTCTAGGTAACTACATTATACTTGTCGGGTCGTGTACCTACCTACCAAATTTCAAAGTCAATCCGACGACAAGTGAGTCAAAACTTGCAGGATTTGATTGATAAGCAACAAGGAATATTTATTTAAAGTATTTCGGGACTTAACCGCGTATTTTTTTTTTAAAGACCTCGACGATTCGGCCACTATGCAGTGGCCGTGGTCACGAGCAGACTGCCATGTAGGGTATAATTTTTGTTTAGCTGCGCGAGTTTTTCGAACTACCCGCACTTGGTCATTATTTTGCAACGGCACCATATGAGTGAAAATCGCGGAAGTTTAAAACATTATAAGGAATGTTATCTAATTAAAATGGTTTTCTTTTCAGCTGGATGCCCAGCAGCGCTACACTCTGTTCCAGCGTGGTCTTTGGGAGACAGCTCAGCAGATACCAAGGGGGGCCATCAGAGACTTCCCAACGTACCGACAGTTGCGGCAACTGTCGATCATTGGGCCCGCTGCCTTGCCTCCTGACCAACTGGACAGAGTAAGTATAGAAAACAGTATTACACGTTACTCCAGCGAGGTCTTTGGGTTCAGAGGCTTCCCAACGTAACTACAACGTCGACAGCTGTCGATCATTGGGCCCGCTGCCTTGCCTCCTGACCAACTGGATAGAGTAAGTAGGTATAGAAAACAGTGTTACACGTTACTCCAGCAAGGTCTTTGGGAGACAACTTAGCAGATACCAACAGGGGCCATCAGAGACTTCCCAACGTGACTACAACGGCGACAGTCGTCGATCATTGGGTCCGCTGCCTTGCCTCCTGACCAACTGGACAGAGTAAGTATAGAAAACGGTGTTACACGTTACTCCAACGAGGTCTTTGGGAGACAACTTAGCTGTACCACAGGGGCCATCAGAGACTTCCAAACGTAACTACAATGGCGTCAGCTAGTTGTCGATCATTGGGCCTTCTACCTCACCTCCTGACCAACTGGACAGAGTAAGTATTGGGTACAGTGTTGTACGTTAGTCCGCCAGGTAAAATGCCCGTCATTATAAAATGTAACCTTGTTTCGTGTAAGTAGTAGAGCGAATAATATATAACGATATACTTAATGAAATCTGTTGACTGGAATCAACATTTCCAATTCTTAAGTAGATCCTAAATTGTCGTCGTTGTGTGTTACAAGTGAAATGACGGGAGTCCGAGCCTTGATAACGGCTGACAGCTAAAAAGATATAGATACCAAGTAAATCAAGATAAACTTCACTTCTTCCATAGTTAAATTTCTTAGAGTGTTAGGCTTTATTGCTTGGTGGTATTATGCGCTACCTATCTACACCTAAATGAGTTTCGTATACTTTTTCTCAGACTGTTTTTTTTAATTTTCCAGTACAATCGCCTCATCAATGACATGCTCGCCGTCTACAACAACGCTGAGATCTGCGCTTATAATGAACCTTTTAAATGCGGACTACATCTGCAACCAGAGCTGCAAAATATCATGTCGCACTCTAGGTACGTAAATTATGTTGTCATTTTCAATAGCCCTATCAATAAACAAAACCATTTCTACTTACGAGTAGAATCAACGACACTACGGAACGGATTCCTATTTATACGAAAAAAAAATTTGCCACTCAGGTACTTTGAATACCATGTGAAAGCAACAAAACTGATAGCGAAAATTCCTATGTAAGATTTGGGGTACGTTTTTCTTGTATGAGAAACGATAATAGTTGCAAACGAACGATTGATCCTGAGCAGGAATAACCCAAAATTTCTAGAAACGGAGAAAATAAATTAAATAAAAATACCGTGTTTTACAATTCCTTAACTTATAGGCTATTCAGACATTTGTGACAGCAAAGCCTAGTGTCCGACATTAAGGGACTAATGTTTTCCTCAGGGATTGGGAAGAACTTCAGCACGTCTGGACGGAGTGGAGGCGGAACACGGGGAAGCGTATCCGGGACCTGTACGAACAGCTGGTCGACCTGACGAACCAGGCCGCGCGACTCAACAGTAAGTGACAGACAACGTAATTTATTATTATGTGTGCATAAATCACGTCTTTATCCCTTACGTGGTAGACAGACCCTAAGTAACAAGACCTAAAAGCCACGTTTAGCATAGTGATGGGTTGTTAGCTTGGTCGTCTACCTATAACTCGATTCCTAAGATTTTCCCACGGTGGACTTTTACCATCTGCGCGGGAAGAGAAGCAACTACTCCGCTCTGGGCCCGCCGTGCTCGTGGTAGCCTAGTAAAAGCCGTGGTAGCTTAGTGGCCTTTCAAGCAGGAGGTCGTTGGTTCGAATCCCGGGCTCGCACCTATAATTTGAAGGAAAACATAGCGAGGAAACCTGCACACATCTGCTAATTAATTCAATGGGCCGGCGTGGGAACTATAGCCCAAGCCCTCTCATTCTGAGAGGAGGCCTCAGAAGCCTGTGCCCAGCAGCGGGACGTATCAAGGCTGGAGATGGTGATGAAAGTGACTTGCTAGTTGAAAACGCGTTGTTAATGAACTGTGAGTTTGCAGTTAGAATTTGGATAGGCGTTAGTGGCACTAATTTTAGATGCTTTGTTACAGATTTCACTGACGCTTCAGCTTACTGGATGTTCCCGTACGAATCCCAGAATATGAGGCAGGAAGTCGACGAAGTTTGGGAACAGGTAATTACAATAAGCTATTATTTAACTTGCAATGCATGTATATTTGTCTAGGTAGAATCTTGCGACTCAATTTTGAAGCAGATATTCTCAACCGATTCAGCTGAATAAAGGAAATTTAGCATACCTGTAGGCTTATTGTCTAACTCGCTCACAATCGCCATCGTGTTCATTTTGACAGTTCATGTATAGGCTGACAATTGGCATCGGAATCAGCTAGCTGTCACATTCATACAAGAACTGTCAAGATGAACACGATGGCGATTGCGAGTGAGTTACACAATAAGCCTACTGGTCTGTGTATGTCGGATGACAATACAATTATCTGGTAGTGGAGTTCTGGTGACCCAGATAGAGTCTCCACAGAAGGGAACTCTTCAACGGTTAGTCCGATTGAATTGAAATTTGCTATAGGTGAAAAACTGAAGCAAATGACCTGTTGTATGTGTGAGTAATGTGTGTGAATAGACAAATTGATGTTCCAAATTAGAAAAATGACTTATGTCCCATATCAGGAGGCCCCTGAGGCTACCATGACGTCTTAATGCGATTCAGTTTAGGTTCGCTCGCTGTCAAATCCATACTTACTAAAAATGACAGTTGAACTGAGTCGGGATTAAGACTTCATGGTAAGGCCCCAGTTCTGTACACTACTACATACAACAGGTCATTTACTTAAGTTAACCTATATACGTATAGGACGAATGCAAGTAAAGTCAGCAAAAAAAATTAATTCAAAATGGAATTTGTAACACAAACTTATTTCGTTGCAGATCAAACCTCTTTACGAGGTCCTCCACGCGTATGTCCGCCGGCGTCTCCGTGAGGCGTACGGCCCTGAGCGTATATCCCGGTCGGCCCCCATCCCGGCCCACATCCTGGGGGACATGTGGGGACAAAGCTGGGCCGGGATCGTGCCGATCACCCTCCCGTACCCTGGGAAGACCCTGATCGATGTAACAGCCGTGATGAATGAACAGGTATGTCGAATAATATATTTAGGGAGTTTGTTGTGGAGCTGGAGACGTTATTTTCAAACACATGGCGCTGAGTGACAATAAGTATTCGCTAAGAAACGACAGCTGGTACATACGGAAAATTTCGAAGACCTATACCTGATACCTGGGACCCTGTTTAAAATTCTAAGACTTATCCACCTGGGACTCTGTTTTTGAAAGTACATATTACGTGAAAATACAAAATTGTAGTTAATTAGAAATACAGTAGTTTAGAAGAAAATTACAACGCCCATTAACCTTGAGAACTAGTCAAAAATTTCATTCAAGCTGTAGTTTTGAAGATATAAATATTTTAAACAGATTTTTACCGGATTACTCACGTTTTATTACGTCGGAAAAGGTCCGAGTTTCGAATCGGCCGAGATTCTTATTAGATTCGTATTAGATTCTCATTAAATTAGTATTAGATTCTTATTAGATACGAGATTCTTAAGAAGCTAGTCAAAAATTTATTGTAGTTTTGAAGAAAAATATAAACAGATTTTTACCGGATTACTCACGTTTTATTAATCGGCCGAGATTCTTATTAGATTCGTATTAGATTCTTATTAAATTTGTATTAGATTCTTATTAGATACGAGATTCTTAAGAATCTCGGATGATTCGAAACTGTCGGACCTTTTCCGACGTAATAAAACGTGAGTAATCCGGTTGTTTACAATAATATGTCTGAGCTTCACGGTAGCTTTATATAAAAAAAATGAAATTTACCGCTTTCGAGTAAGGGGCTTTCAAAATTGGGCCCTCTACGGTTCACTTCTCGATTTTTTTCATTGTGTTCTGGTTTTCGTATTGTTTTGAAATATAAATAAATAGTTCAATTACAAAACTAGTTACTCCACGCGTTTTGTGTGATGCAGAATTGAGTTTGTTACTATACCTATGTTTCCAAAAATTATTTGTGTCTTATTCTAACAACTATCTTTCCAGGGCTACACCCCCCTCTCCATGTTCCAACTGGCTGAAGAGTTCTTCGTCTCCATGAACATGTCAGCCATGCCGCCAGACTTCTGGCAGCTCAGTGTGGTGGAACAGCCCCCTGGCCGCCACATCCACTGCCAACCCTCGGCATGGGACTTCTGCAACCGTCATGACTACCGGTACAAGCATTAACAATTCAATGTCAATCTTACTCTGATTATTATTTTCATACAACGACCAAAAGCCCAACAAGTATATTTAAATTTTACTAAAAAAACTTTACTTACGCCTGTAAAATTGTTTTCGGACTGTACCTAAGTACTTATATTTTTCATCCCTCTTAAATGACGAGGTGTGTCTTCCAAAATTCAAGTAAATTTGACGAGGTCAGATTTGACTCGAAAATAAAACTCAAAGTGTACAAGAAACATCTGTACACGTTGGTAACAAGTGCACTTTGTTCCAGCATCAAGATGTGCACCCACGTCGACATGAAGGACCTGATAACGGCTCATCACGAGATGGCGCACATCCAGTACTTCCTGGCTTACAGGAACCAGCCCAAGGTGTTCCGCGACGGCGCCAATCCAGGTCAGTTGCTACAAAAGATCATCAATATCATTATCATCTTCTCCAGCTTATTCAATTATTATAGTGTCAATATTATTGATATTATCGATCGCTTATTGAAAGCAACGCTATCGATATTATCAATGGGCCAATCGATATTATGGTATTTTTCGATTAAAGCTATCGTTAGGGGAACTATAGATTTTGCGGCACATTACATTAATTATCTCAACGCAGAAATAAAGAATTGCTAATATAAATTACACAGGAGTTGAACTTAAAAAACAAACGACTGTCGAACAGTTAGGTACACACTTTATAATTCCAACAACAAAAAATATTGAAACAGTAAAAGATGTCATAAAATGAATACTCATAGGATATTTTCATAAATAGCTCGTTAACAACGAACACCATTGTAAGGGATTTCCGTTTGTTTTTTTATCAAGTTTGAAATCGCGATTTTGATGTGGCATAATTTTTGGTGATTTATCAAAATACGGTGACATTTGTTAACCTCAATTAAATGAGTTTTGGTAATTTTTTACATGGGTGTCGATGTCGTCACTTCAGTGAGACTTGGATCATATTGCTACCTATATACCTACTTAGATAATACAAAACGTAGGCAAGGCAAGTTGCAAGAGGGTGTAGCATAATCCTGCAAGATTCCACAACACTCCAGTGGCGCCACTGTCACTTTTACAAAAATCACATTACGCCATTATACTCGTAACAGCAGACAGAAAACATTACTTATCATATCCCTGTCATATCCCTGGTAAACCGAGGTTTTAGCGACAACGGTTGTAACATACTGAGGCGCTTGCCACTTTCCGCTTCTTATATTGCTTACATAAACTTAACTATTTCCTGAAATGTGCCGGATTTATTTTATAACAACATTTTATAATCAACATTTCAATACGTAACGAGCAATGAGCTTAACACTAGGATGATTGGCGTGGCGTAAGCGGTTGCAGCATTGCACAAATCCGTGTCACAGGAGCAGTAAGTGACAAAGATATCTCCGTTACCAGGCTTGCGCTGGCAGGACTTCTCCCCTGGAGCGTCTGTGATGTAGCCACACTGCCGCACGACACGAACTTTGCCGTAAACTGAAAAAAAAAAACAGTTGTTTGAGGTCTCGTCTATAGTGTTCCCAAAAGACAGGGCCTTAAAAAGAATATTGGTTCGTTAAACGGTAATAAACCGGCAACTCTCCTGATGGGGTTGATAGTTTTCATGGGTGGCGGTGATCGCTTGCCATCGGTGACTTGCTTGCTTATTTGCCTTCCTTTGTCCATAAAAAAAAGAAGCTGCGTCATCAAAAACATTCTGGTGAAAGGTTTTTAAGACGAGTCCTTTTACCGACTTTTGAAATTAACGGATGAAATTGATCCAGAAACACTAACACTGACTACCAATTAAACCACTACCAATTAGAAGCAAAGATGGTGGAAAACGAACACCCTATTGAATCTTGCACACTGTCCAACCAAAATGATTGACAAATTGTCAGCGATGTCGGGATACATAAAAACAGTTGAGGATCATTCCCAATTTCAAATTGAGACATAAGACATTTTGTTAAAATTTCTATTTTGAATACAAGTTTTGTGCTGGCTTTACTTGCATTCGTCCTATACATGTATAGGTGATAAACTTAAGTAAATGACCTGGGGCCTTACCATGACGTCTTAATGCGATTCAGTTTAGGTTCGCTCGTTGTCAGATCCATACAAAAGTGGCAGCTAATACCTGAACTGAGTCGAAATTAATTGATGAACAACACTCACTGACAGTCTACCGACCTCGATGACGCCAGATCCGAATGGTGAAGCAAATCACGTACTGTAGTTAATGATATTCGGATTAAAAGGACCCATCAGAGCAACACAGCTATCTGATTGTCTTCAAATTTTCAATCTGATTGTCTTCAAATTTTACGTGAACGGGCAAACGTTTCGTCTTTGGCCACGTCTTTGCTTACCATTGCGTGATTGTGGTCTAACGCAAATTTGGCATAAACAAACCATCGGTATACTCACTTTCCATCTTAATTGAGCGGCAGATAGTGGGTTCAGTGACCTCTATGTGTTCAGGGGGGTCGCGAAGGGAGCAGTTGACGACCCCAAGGCTGAAAGGATCAAACTCCTCCCCGCAACGGGGGTCGAACGCGCTGTTGCAATCGTAGCAGAAGATGGATGAGGCTGGAAATAAATAGTTGAACTTTAATTAAACTTTGACGAAACAATTTTGATCCTTCTTTTCACCTACATGCCTACCACGCTAAACGTGGCCTGAGGGGTTACCATGACGTCTTAAGGCGCTGTCAACAGCAAATGTCCTTAAGCAGCGGCACTCTTCACACATACGGTTCGCGTGCCTGTGAGTGAAAGAGAAGAAACTATTCCGGGAGCTTGGCGCGCGTCTAAAATCTTACAAATAAGACACAAATAAGAGGAAATAAAAAAAAGTATGGATTATTTGTGAAATATGACTCGTTAGCCGTCTAGGTATGAATATGTTGACTTCATGTTTTTAATTGCAGACCTATACGTCGAAAAAATATAGACATAGAACCGTTTAATGATGATTGTAAGACCAATCTTTGCAATTATTTTCTATCAAGCCGATTTTGTTCAATTATGTACCTATCGAGTCCGTCTAGCGTGTTTGAAATATGATGAAAATTATCATTATATTTTTTTTTGTATTTTTTTGTGCGTAGTTTTTCTTTAAAAAGTGCTTAGATAACATCAATTTCAACAAAATTAGGTGTTGCCAGCCTCTTAATCCAATTCAATTCCGATTCAGTTTAGGTTTACTCGCTTTCGGATCCATACTAAAAATGGCAGCTAAAACCCGGGGGTTATTACACGTCTTAATCCAATTCAATTCCGATTCAGTTTAGGTTCGCTCGCTGTCAGATCCATAATAAAAATGACAGCTAAAACCCGGAGTCGGAAATGAATCATATTAAGACGTCATGGTAAGGCCCCTGTGGGCTTATTGTCTAACTCGCTCGCAATCGCCATCGTGTTCATTTTGACAGTTCATGTATGGGCTGACAGTTGGCATCGGAATCAGCTAGCTGTCACATTCATACAAGAACTGTCAAAATGAACACGATGGCGATTGCGAGCGAGTTAGACAATAAGGTTACAGGTCTTGATACCCTAAGCTCCTGTCTACGCCGTACCTATGGGACGTACCTACACGATTAATAAAAAGGGATAAGTTCGCCTTTTTGTGTACAAAGGCGAACTGAGAGATAATGAGACAAATAGATGTCTATTTGTCTCATTATCTGTAAAATTAATGTGTTTTATGTACAATAAAGAGTTATACATACATACATTAATAATGTATCTTATGTACTGCTTGTCCTACATATATTTACTTTATATTGTACAGATTCGATCCAAGTTCAACAGTACGTGGCCAGTTTTAACCGACACAGCGAGTAGGGCTTCTTTTGGGTCATAGTTATCAAGTAACACCAGTGACATACTGTCGTATGGACGTTGTAGTACGTATGAAAAGGCATAGTTATTATCTACGCACATACCATTAATGCTCTAAAATGCATTCAGAAATCGTAGGAAATGATCAGCATATTACACGATTAAAAATCTATACTGTAACAAAATTACACTACACAAATCTGTACTTTAATGTTATTACAGTACAGATTTTACCTACTTCCACAGACAAGATAGAACATACAAGAATCACGTCTTTATCCCTTACGGGTAGACAGAACCTAGTATAATTTCTGTGCCTCCTGTGACAAGCGACACAAGTGCAAAATCAACATTTTACAAGGGAGCGAAAATAAGATTTAAAAAAATCTGGTTTGTGAGCCAAGGGGACTAGCATTTACCGAACCACTTTTTTTTTATAGATAAAAATATTTTCTATAATTAAACGTGCATTTAGTGTTGTTCGGTAAATACTGTAAGTTCGAAGAATATCGCGAAAAACCTGTGAGTTGGCTATCGAAATGTCTAAATGAGTAAATAATATTGTGTTAGATGATACAAGTTCAGTTATATCATGGTGCACCCCTGGAGCACCCGTAATATCTCTGTGGTGTAATTTAGGTACATGAACTCGTAAATTCCTATAACTTAGCGTTAATGCTCCCAGTTCAATGTTGCTTGAAGTAAAATATAAAACTACGTACTAACTAACTAGATTTCTTAACAAAAAATGTATCAAATTGGTCTCGCATTAGATAAAATGTTGAGTAAAGTTGTGCCCTGGTCTGGTTTTAGAAAAGTTGGTCAAAAGTGATACCTATACTTAACTGTGGTTAGGTTTCTGTGTAGGGTTCAGTCAAACTAATCTAACCAGCTGGAAATATTCCGGAATAAATTATAAAATACCTTGAACTAGTCAGTCGGGGAGTGTTTTTATTTTGCAAATTATCAGAGAGATAATACTAGCAATTTTCTCAATATACATATTTACAAAAACAAATTAAACTATGATTAAATTAAAAACTAAACTTAAACTAACTATAAAAAAAGTTATCTAACTAATATTATAAATGCGAAAGTATGGATGAATGGATGGATGTATGTTTGTTTGTTACTCAATCACGCCAGAACGGCCCAACGAATCTGGATGAAATTCGGCTCATGGATAGAGAAAAGTCTGGAATAGCACATAGGCTATTTTTTAACTCGGAAAATTCCCGCGGGATAGCGAGCGATAAACGAATTCTTTGCAGACGAAGTCGCTGGCAACAGCTAGTAAGTTATAAAAAGAACACCCCGTCTAGCCCTGCTGGCTGTGGCAGGGTTCCCAGGACGCTAGCGGCATTACCCCTTTGGACCGCAAGTGCGATCCGCTGGGATAAATATACGCCAGCTCTTAGGTCCCCTGAGGCGTCGATCAACCGGGACGACAGGCCCTTTATTTTCGTGTCGGCTGACCAAGGCCCCAAAGTCTCAACCGCAAGCGCCGCAAACTCATAATCTTGAACTTACCGTATTCGAAGTAACTTATCAAACTCAACATCACACCTATATTGATGACAGACCTCATATTACAGCCTGGTAAGTATTAACAGACTGACGACTACACACCACAAACCTTGCTCTACTGCTAGCAAGCCCCTTGGGAATAATATGTCAGCGCTACGGTAATTTGATTAGTGGTATACAGGGGTAGCTGTTTAGGAAGTAGCTATAGTATCAGACAGTAGTAACCTAAATCGGTTGACCTTTCTGACATATAATATGTGTATGATAGGTGATGTTTTCCTAAGACGAACTTACATATTACGGTCCGTTACAGTTGCCTGGTAGAGATCGCTCTGTAGCGATAAGGCCGCCTATTGTTACCTTATTACTTCTGTATACCTTTTTTCTGTTTTGATTGTTATATGTGGTGTTCAATAAAGAGTTATTGTATTGTATTGTACATTCATACATAGATCACGTCTTCGTCCCTTGCGGGGTAGACAGAGTCTATAAGGTAATACCTTAAGGCCACGTTTAGCAAGATTGTGGGCGTATAGGTGGAAAGTGAAATCGAAATATCAGCCGCATCGCCTATAACATGATTCCTATGATTTTCGCCCGTTCCCTCGATGGGCTTTAACCATCTGCGCGTTAAGTCCATCTGCGCGGGAAGAGAAGCAACTGGTCCATTCTACTTATGCTTTTCTAAGAAGGAACTTACATAGTTTATAATTTATTTCCGTCACTGAAACCTATGTTGTTTTTTAGATTTTGCAACAGACTATGTCCCACCACACAACGCTGCGTATACGCAGTGACATGTCGTAGGCGTCACGTTTTCTCACCGTTTCTTCATACATTTTGTTGCGCATACGCACCGTCAACGTCTTTTACCTACCGGTGTGGTCGGACCTTTATTTCTAAAAATGTCCATAATCTGAACGTGCAGAATATCGGTGTGCGCGTACATAATAAGTACCGAAACTATGTTGCGACATGTGGAACATGCGTGTTAGGAAACTGAGACAGTATAGCGTTCGCGTAAATTTGTACGCTAAATTATAGTGTCCCACTTGCTCGTTTGCCTTCCTATTCACATAAAAAAAAAAACTTACATTGACTCCTAGCGCCATCTAGATTAGAGTGAAAGAAAATATGACAGATTTATTTACAAAGCGGGACGGGAGAAATTATATAAATATTGACGTCTCAATAGTGCGAGGACACACATTTTATAAGTCGATAAAATGTCGATAAAAAGCACGATGATATACTAGACCACCGTTACAAAATTCAGAAAAATTAGTATGTACCTTAGTTGTAAACAAAATTAAAATGAGCTGTTTGTATTTTTTTAATGTTTTAAGTATATAATTTTCGTAATAAACTATAAGTATTATTTCTACATTTTCCGTTAAAAAAGATACCTTTGGATAATTTTGAGAATGTATAATTTAAATTATGTACCTACTCACCAGAAATTTCACCGGTTGTCTTAGTGTCCACGCCGGAACATAGCAAAGTAAGCACTCTCGCTCGGCAGTACTCGAAATCGAATCAAAATCGACGCACCAATGTACGCCGAGCGAGGTATAGAAAGTTCACGGAAATTAATTCTAACGATTACGATAGCGCATTGCGCAACTCGCGCGCATCTCGGCAAGTTCGCGCCTGCGCACCGCGTATAGGCTGGCTGGAAGAGGCTAGAAATGAAATTAAATGGTGTGACTTTTTTTTTGTGTAACATACACAGGTGTTACTTATATACGTTACATGGATACAGTTGATCTTGATCAGTGTTATCCGTACTGCAGGCTTATTACGTAACTCGCTCGCGATCATCATCGTGTTCAATTTGACAGTTCATGTATGGGCTGACAATTGACAACATTTCATTTTTACAACACCTGAAAATGTATATATGGTTCGAAAGCATTTTGCCTCCTGATCACTGCAATATGTTTATATAATTTTAATATCGCTTATTATAAAAAATAAAAAATAATTAAAAATATGTCCTAATTTTACCAAAACTACCACAGGATAGGTGAAACGCCTTTGCTTTTTTCACGAGAAATAATAAGCGATCATAATTTTGTATTTTTGACAACTTCAAAGTACAAGGGGGGCAACTCTGAAATTCTATTTTCGAAGTTCGTTGCATACCTTCTCTCTCACTCTCAAGATAATGACTATTAGTATGAGCGGAACAGCACGAAGCGAACCTCGAAAATCGAATATTGGAGAATAGGGCCTGACATTGACAACTTGAAATTAACGTCAGTTTTTTTTTCTATAGAGAAAATACAAAGGGATAAGTGTTTATTCTGTGATAGTATCGGAGTTACGCCCTTTTAGAATAAGCACAAATTAATAAATTAATTATAAATTAAATACAAGCCCTAACGAAAAAATTAAACTGTCAGCGTGTTCATCTTTTCAAACAAAATACAGAGAACCATTAAAATTATAGGCTCAGAAATATGAAATGTTGTCAATTGGCATCGGAATCAGCTAGCTGTCACATTCATACAAGAACTGTCAAAATTAACACGATGGCGACTGCGAGTGAGTTACGTAATAAGCTAGCTGATGGCGGCACGTAAGTCTAACGGGGAGTACGCCCGCCCGCGTCCCCTGTACTCCCCCGCGATACCTTATTTTCGACTACTGCGCATCAACGGTCACCACTAGACTTACGTGCCGCCACTAATAAATATAAATGAATCAAGAATTTTACTATTTTACTTTTGTGTTTTTTCTTCGAACAATTCTGGTGAGCATATCCGCCGACATTAGCTAGTTGTTTTTTTGCGTTCGCGTAAACGAAAGTTACAAAAGTTTAGTTAGGCTTCGAACTACAATTAAGTAATCAACTATTTTTCAACCAATTTAATGGCCTAGTACATAAATCGAATGCCACTTCTAGTGCATCTATTCTTTTTTTCTTGCCTCTCGTCCAAAGCGGTCAAGTTCAGAGCTGGCAACTACTGCGCGTATTTTGATTTTGACACAGTCCTAATGGCGGACCGAATCTACCAACTCAATGAATGTTCTACTACCAAGTTGACGTATCACATCGTCCCTTATACTCTTCTATATAACATCACTAATTGATAATGAAGTTCCAATAATTGTGGGTACACTTTGTGCAAATCTGACTCGTATTGGCCGGTTCTTAAGTTTTTTCTTGTTCAAATAAAAAGGCAAAGGAACAAGTCTCTAGTGAGCTAACCGACAGCTCCTTATTTATTGTTTGTTTCAAGTGGATTAGTAAATTAGGATTCAGATTGAGTAACAATGATGTGGTTTTAAGCTTTCTAACTGGGCTGCATTGACTTACGATTAACAACTAGACTCCCAATCGCAAACAAAAAAGCCTCAAGAAACGCCCGAGCGGTGTTGTCTATGTATTGTGTGTGTCAACACATCAACTTACACAGATAACATTAACATATTCGTTCAAATTAACACCTTATTTCGTGGCAGTAATGTTTAATGTCAATTGCATACGATCGTGAGAAGTAATAATACGACGCCACGCGCTGGAAACCTATCTGTCTCTTGTTCTCAAGCGTTTGAGATTACGGTGCGAAAAAGACATGTACATTGTTATCGAAGCGCGGTCGAAACACGACTGAACTAAAACTCTGCACAATAGACGCGTCGTGCAGACTTTTGCTTCCGACAGTTTTTGTGCGTGATTGAGAGTCTAGGTTGTTTATCGTAAGTTAATGCTAGGCTGTAAATAACATTGTGTAATCAAAGTCTATGTTTATATCAATCTAGTATTGTTTATTCGTGAGGGAAAGCTTTAATTTTTTTTAATTATTTTTTTTAAGTTTTAAATGGTATTGAATTCTCTACTAATATTATAAATTCGAGAGTTTGTGCCGATGTGAGGATGTGACGATGTGACGATGTGACGATGTGAGTGAGTGAGTGTGTATGTTTGTTCCTTCTTCATGGTAAAACGACTGGACGGATTTAGATACAATTTGGGACGAACATAGCTGGTACCCTAGACGTGGTGAAGGCATGCCCTTAAGATCCATTCAAAAGTTAAATGAAAGGATTTATCCTGTACAATTATACCAGCGATATTTAAGGGGTATGGCCTGAAGTAAATCTTATCTTTGGGAAAATATTAAATAGGTTATTTAAATAGCAAATGACATGTGGTGCCATATGTTAGACATTTAGCTTAGCTTTCTCGATGTATACTGTACTGAGCTTTTGTTTAGTCAACCTTTTTTTATAAGTTTTTTTTTGTTTTAATAAAAGTTTATAGTCTAAGAAAACCACAGGCGTTCCTTTGCGATGGTGGCAAACCTACCTTCCAGGGAATAGGCGAAAATCTTAGGAATCATGTTATAGGCGATGCGGCTAGCAACCCATCACTATTTTGATTCCCCTTTCCACCTACAACAATCATGCTAAACGCGGCCTTTAGATCTCGTTAACCCAGCCTCTGTCTGCACCGTACGGGATAAAGGCATTATTGATGAATGTCAGTATTAAAAAAATCAATAGAACTACCCATCAATCGACGAGATCAATCCCAACTGATGATTGATTTAGGATTGACAGTGCATTTGTAATTGTACGAGTTAATGCTAAGTGACTGATGACTGATGATTTAGTGGATGTTACTTGAAGTGAACTTTATATTGATGACTAGAGAGTAGTTCGAATAATTTTAAAATAAACGCCGAGCGATTAGCCTTCTCCATATAAATCATTCGGTAATGACGTTATGTTACGTATTTTAAAGTAGACTCCATAATTAGGGGAACTAGGGATTGCAAAATCCGGATTTTTCTCAAATCCGGATTTACAAATTATCAACTTGTACAAATCCGGATTATCCGGACTTTTCGGATTTTTATTAATATTTTGAAATTTTCATGTAATTACATGTTTTTTGAAACCTAATGGTGTTCAATTTTATTGTTTTTAGAATTTCTCTAAGAATATATAAAATAAAACTGCAAAAATCTTTATAATCCGCGTTTAATCAGTCCAGTGCTGCTGTGTCTGCAGTACAGCACTACCGGACCGGCCGACTAGCTAGAACTAAAGCTAGGTATGAGGTAGCCAGTAAAGCGCGGAGGGGAGAGGGATAGATATGCTACGTGGCGGGGAACGAAACGAACGCATGAATGAATGAAATGAAACGAAATTCAATAGGAAATTCTGGTTAAATGTCAACTTTGTCAACTGTAATTGAAATCCGAAAAAACCGGATTTTTATGCTAAAACTCCGGATTTACAAAAGGCGACAAAAATCCGGATTTATCCGGTTATTTCGGATTTCGGATTATCCGGATTGAAATCCCTAAGGGGAAATAACCTTGACAACTGTGATTTTTTAAATAAAAAATAGAACCGCCTTCAAATGCAGCCTAAATCCGCCTATGGATTTCATAATAAATTGTATTAATTACGCTACTTTAGAAATGTCAAATTTAAATTACTTTTCGATGTGCGCTACCTATTTACCTACTTATAATGTTTGAAGTCGGTGCCTCAGCCCGCGTCACCACCTACGCTCCCATCATAACATCGTTATGTTTATGTGTGGCATGCGTAGCAGAAGTGGAACTAGTCTATGTACCTTTTCAGTACCTATTCGGCTTGGAACTCTTTGAGCTGAGGCACCGACTTCACAAATATAAATAAGTAGGTATCACCGAAAAATAATCTTAATTTGACATCGGACAGGCCGTTTGTCTGTCAGGCTGTATCTCATGACCCGTGATTGCTAGGCGGTTGAAATTTTCACAGATGATGTATTACTGTTGCCGCTATAATAACAAATAATAAAAACAACATATTTTTATGTCTATGTAGTTACTTAACCAATATAAAATGACTTCCCACTGCCTACACTTTGATGAGGAGCCAGGGCTCTACTAACACTAGATTATATATTCACTTACCTTTGTCCGACTCGCACTTGGTCGTTTTTTTAACCTCTGGATAAAGAAACCGACACCCAAGCCTGCTTCAGATAACTTGTGTAACAGTAAGTATAACCGTATCACAGTTTCCGTGCCGGTCCTTCCGCTGCGCCCGCGCCACTTTCTCCCGCTTTGTTTACGAGTACGTGCAGATAATGCTATGCTACTTGAGATAAGTACTTAATAAATTAAATATTTTGGTGGTTTAAGAAAAAAAACTTTTTTTTAACGACTGGACAGAATTCGATACAATTACAAATACTTTTTATTGAACAACGCACTTAGTACAAAACGATATAGAATAAACAAAGAACAAGGTAGACAATGCGGTCTTATTGCTTTATAAAAACAACGCAGGGATATTAAAAACCACAATACTAACATAAATTCGTCTACGTAGAATCTAACTAATATTATAAATGCGAAAGTATGGATAGATGGATGTTTGTTTGTTACTCAATCACGCCAGAACGGCCCAACGGATCTGGATGAAATTCGGCACATAGATAGAGAAAAGTATGGAATAGCACATAGGCTACTTTTTATCCCGGAAATTTGCGTAGTTCCCGCGGGATAGCGATAAACTAATTCTTTGTAGACGAAGTCGCTGGCAACAGCTAGTTTTATAATAAACCTTCCTCTTGAATTCTATCCTATCTATATATTATGAAGCCAAGCCGAAGTCGGAGAAACTCAAACTCAGTCCCCCAAGACACAGGTCTTTACCTAGTTTGGGGGTCGGAATTTTTTGACACTTCATATGACTTCTCGGTACATCTGATAGTCCCTAAGTACTGTAACTTGCTTGTTTTTTGATTGTACAATAAATCATTTTTATTATTATTTTATTTTATTATTATTCTCTCTATCTATTAAAAAAAAACATCAAAATCAGTTGCGTAGTTTTAAAGATCTAATCATACATAGAGACAGGTAGACAGACAGCGACTTTGTTTTATACTATGTAGTGAAGTAATATAGATAAGTATAGGTATGCTAATAATCGCTCCAAAAAAAAAGTACCTAGATGATGAATCAATGATCACGAATGCTGCTGACAAGTTTCAAAATCATGATTTCTCATTTCATCACCAATAAGTAGCCAAACTGGTTGATTATATCTGATACATTGCTCTAGATTACATCGATGATATTGTGGTAAATCAAGGTTTAACGTTATTTAGTTGACACAAATAAAAACCGCTACACAAATAAAGACTGCTAGGCTCAAATGGGACTGGGCTGGACATGTCTGCCGCATGCATCCACAGAGGTGGGCCCACTCAGTCACTTGGTGGGTGCCAGAGAATAGCCAACGACGACGAGGCAGACCAAGAAGGCGATGGCGGGACGATTTGGACGCGTATATGGGGGAATGGCCTGACATTGCGCCGGACCGAGAGTTGTGGAGGTCGAGAGGAGAGGCCTTTGCCCAGCAGTGGCTTCATAGGCTATTAAAAAAAAAAAAAAAAAACCAGCCAAGTGCGAGTCCTACCACCCACAAAGGACAAGAAGACCTTACTCTGGGAAAATGCTTAGTATTCCTGTTGACAGGAAATGGAGAACTCATTCACTAAAGAAAGCTTTATGGTACCTAGTTTTGGGAAGGCAGGCACTTTGTCCTTAAACCTAATTATAGCAACTAGGCCGTGACAGCAGTACGCGTGCGCAAAAACAATAGCGGCAATTTTATTGTTACATTTATTATCTTAAAGCTTACGAAACGAAGTGGCGTAATGTCATATTCTTTGTTTTGAATTTGTAATGTCATCTTTGAGGATCTGTTTTGTTATGAATGGGTTCATTTTAACCCCCGACGCAAAAAGAGGGGTGTTGTAAGTTTGACGTCGATGTCTGTGTGTGTGTGCGATTTGAATGTAGTTTTTTAAAAGCTTTCCTTAAGGTGGTTCCATGTTTGCTAAAAATCGGCCCAGCAATTTGAAGAATATTAGCTATTTTTTTTAATGTAATGTTATTTAATGTACAAATGAGGATATTATCCCACCGACGTTTACGCAAGTGGTTCTTAACGTTGATAACAACACTGATGTTGTCCACAGGTTTCCACGAGGCCATTGGTGAGGCCATTGCCCTCTCGGTCTCTTCCCCACGCCACCTCCAGACTCTTGGTCTGATCCAACGCTCCGTGACGGACACTGCCCACGACACCAATTACCTCTTCACCCAAGCCATGGACAAGCTTGCTTTCCTTCCTTTCGCGCTATCCATGGATCGCTGGCGTTGGGATGTCTTCACTGGAGACGTCAGGAAGGAGCAATATAATTGCCATTGGTGGAGGCTAAGGTTGGTATCGTTCTGTCGTCAATAAAGATGTACAGTGCTTCTATTTTCTTAATGTATTTGACTGTTGCTGTGCCCTGAATATACATGACTGAAAAATAATGTTGTTAAGATCGAGAGCAAGTGCAACAGCTGCATCGAGCATCACTCTGTCCAAACTACTCGCTCTCATCCCTAATAATGTACTTTTTCATTGATTTTTATTTGAAATACGGCAATTGCTTTGAGTGTCCTTCCATGCATCAGGTTGATTAATGACAAATCTGACTTAAGATTGGAGAAGGATAATATGCTCTTTAGAAGCATAATGTGTAAGATGGTATCAAGTAAATTGTATCTACAATAATAACAGAAAGCAAATAAAAGCTTGCATTGTCCAATGCAATAATAAGCCTTCATTTTAGTTGTCGCGGTGTCTAAGAAAACGGTAAAATCTAGGTCGCGTATAAAAGTCTAGACTTAGTAAAATTCTATCATAATCTATTAGAAATTCTCAACACTGATGAAAAACACTTTCTCGCATACATACGAATACATCTCACAACATGGGTTTCTGATAGTAGGTAATCAAATCACTGCATCCGAACATATAATGGCAGAGAAATCACACGGTAATAACTTGCAGGTAAATCACAGGGTTCCTTAGCCTATGCTTAAGGCATAATCCATTGGATAACGTAGTCGTAATATTGAGTTATTATGACTCAACACGCATGGATGCTTCAATTAATTATACTTGTGTTTCTAGGTCAGTTTGTTCGGATTGAGATTGATTGTTGGCTTCGTTGATGTGCTTTTTATATATTATGTGTTACGGTTATGTATTTATTGATGGACTGTGTCCGATGTAACTATTTTATGCATTAGTAGTTTACTTTGTTCGTAACCTACGTCCTTATTATCTTGTCAATGTAATTAAAGGAAACTCTATCCAAAATTTGGGTTTTCTATATCCAAAGGCTTGCACTTCGTATTCGTTAGGTCTTCATACTGTTAGATTTTTTATACCTAATAATTATTAGTGTTTTAGACCAAATTTTTAGGATATGAGCATAATAATGATGACACCAATTTGAGTCTACTTTTGATCTAACCGTCTCCTAATTCGTCTGATGTAGATACGGTCAGAACGATCCAACAGAATAGACTTTATGTCAATGACCTTGGTAATTTATACAAGTTATTCAGTTTAGTAGATCAAACTACGGCCGAAGATTCTAGAACCTTAAGACTACGTAAGAGATTGCCATGCCAGATCATTTTTTTTTCTAAGAGCATACTGGACTGGGTCGTATTCGCTTATAGTGGAGGGCCCCTTTAGTTTCCAGTAACAAATGAGGGTCGATTGGTGTTGGTGACAAAGATAAATAATTCAGGAATTTGTCCCTATTTTTCACCGCAAATTGAAGAAGGAGAGGTTTTACAAGTTTTACACGTATATCCGTATATTATTTGTGTGTCTTCTGCGGTATCGTATCTTCAAAAATATAAACCAATATTTTTTTTAAAATAGGGAACAGTACCAAGGCATCAAGCCGCCGGTTCTGCGCTCCGAGTTGGACTTCGATCCTGGCTCCAAATACCACATTCCAGCCAACATTCCCTACATCAGGTATGTACTTTTCTACCTTCTTACTTTAAAATTTCCTCCATTTCATAATAGAAGAACCAGTGAGAAAAACCCGCACTTCCATATAAAACAATCTGTGCTACCGAAAAGTTTACTTAGCTGCATAACGTCGATTCGTAGGTAACTAAAAATATCAATATCAGTTTTGGCGTCTTTGTTTGAGTAATACTTACTTACCAAAAATGGATTTAATTAAAGAGAAAATATTTACGTATTATGTGACCACTAAAAAAAAAATAAGCAGATATATTTTAGGTAACAAGCCTGTAAATTAAGCAGCCATCATTAAATAAATGGGCGAATTAACTCCGTGTTGCAGACACATACGTAACATAATTATTTTGTTTTCAACCAACGCTTAAGTACGAAAAGAGAGGCTTTATTATAATGCAATTTGGTTACTTAATACAATAAAATGCTAGTTGTGTCAGCTTTTTAGTACTTACTATTTCTTTACTTTAATAAACATTCTATCTAGTTTTCTAAAAGCTTAAGCCAGCCACTTCCATCTGCAATCGGTAAAGTTATGCTAATACCGTGTACTTCAGTATTATATGAATACATATTGATTGAATTTGATCCAATAATTGTTGAGCAACACTCGTGATTTAATACCGCAACTAGATCCATGTCACTAGTTTATCTAAGCTGTATAAATCAATGTATAATTCCGAGTCACACTGTGCGCTAACCCGTCGTTTAAAATTACGCAAAATGTTACATAACATCCTTATATTTAGTAATATTGAGGTTTAACTTAGCTTGGTAACTCATGTATGCATAATTGAGGCATGCAACAGCAACTTGGTGTGCTCCCACGGCTTTTGCGTTCGCTAGCCGTGAAGTGTTGTGTTCATGCGACTATAACAGTTAGTGTGGTAGGAAATGTACTACTAAATATGGTCTTGATAATCGTAAGAGACAAAACAGTAAGCCACTATGCTTAGAGATAGCTAATGTTACTGATAAAGGTGTATTTCCAGAAGTGAAGCAAATGAAACTGAAAGTAGGATTATTGCGTGGTGAAAAATCTCGAGACACGTAGAACTCAAGTGAGAAATTAAGTAGTGATAGCGTGATGAATTCTGTATGGGAAAGTATAAAAAATATAATTAAAAGATATCACGTTTTTAATACTCTTCGTACTATTTACATATACACACGTAGCAGTCGCAAAATCTATACAATACTTAGCTGATAACTAAACAACAAGTTAACATTTAGAAGCTAGACAACAAAGAGATCAGTTCTTAGTGGTGCTCGTAGCCCTCGTAACCACTGAAGTCGTAGTGACCTTCACCACCATCATGGTGGCTTTCGTGGGTCTCATGATGTTCATGATGGTCTTCCTGGATGACTGGAACTCCAACCTTCACCTGGTGGGGCACATGTTTCTCCACGTAATGAGGCACATGTTTCTCAAGATGCACGGGCACTGGCCTGTCTACTGGGACATGAACAGGCACTGGCACTTTCTTCTCCACTGGGTAGGGGATGAGTTTCTCCACCGGGTAAGGCGCTGGGTAAGGGACCTTGACGTGGTAAGGCACGGGCTTGTCAACGTGAACGGGGACTGGGTTGTCAACATGAACCTTCACGGGGTAGTGTACGATCTTCTCTACGGGGTAGGGTACTTTCTTCTCTACGGGGACGGGCACTGGCTTGTCAACATGAACTGGGACTGGGTTGTCAACATGAACTTTGACTGGGTAGTGGACGATCTTCTCAACTGGGTAAGGTACGTTCACCTTGACGGGAACCTTCACGGGGTAGTGGACTTCCTTTTCAACCGGGTAAGGCTGGGGTACTTTCACCTCAACTGGGTAAGGTACGTGCTTTTCAACTGGGTAGGGGACCTTCTCGTAAACCTTGACAGGTACTGGCCTGTCGACGTGCACGTGCACGGGGTAAGGTACTTCCTTCTCCACTGGGTAAGGTTTTTTGATGTATTCTGGCACTTTGACGATCTCCTTGACTGGGTAGTGTACAGTTTTCACGACTGGGTACGGTGCGGGCACGTGAACCTTTACCGGGTAGTGGACAGTTTTCTCCACGGGGACTGGGATCTGTTTCTCCACTGGGTACGGCACTGGCACTTTCTTCACCGTGGTGATGGTTTTGTGGACTTCTTCGTGGTGGTGTTCGTGGTCGTGGTGGTCGCCGATGCTCTCGTGGCCGTGGCTACTGAAGTCATGCCAGCCGAAATCGGAGAGTCCCCGTTTGTCCTGTTTCTTCTCTTCTACCGGTTTTTCAGCCTTTTTCTCAGCCTTCTCCTCTGCCGTGGCTAGGCTGATAGCCACGGCCAAGATCAGGGTGGATCTCTGTAAAAAATAATGTGGTTACTTAACTTTATAATGATCAAAACATCGAGTAAAATAATCCTTATACGTCAAAGTTAATTGGAACCAAATTGAACACATGTTACTTTCACATTCCCGCAAACAACGGTAGTAAAAATACTCGTTAAATTTAAAACGATTTTAAATATTATTATAACACGGTTAATCTGTATCCATGATCCTTTGCCAAAAACAAACACGTCGAATTAATCGTAGCTAGCTCCGAAAACAGAACACTAATTCGAAATTGGAATACACACGTCACAGCACTGCACTTCACTTGTTTTTATTTTTATTTGTTTATAAAGTTTACCAACCAGTATTTTCATAATCGCTTTGCCTGTCGTACAGCGAATGCCACGATGGAATGTGTTGAGCCTTCTCGGAACACAGCATTTATAGTGGGTGCAAGTTACTCCGTAGACGAGTGTTGTAAACACTTTCGCTCGTACAAACTCGGATTTCATGTGTGCGTGGTTTTTGTTTTTTAATATTAGGGCGGTTTTTCGACGGACTGGTTTTTGAGATTGTGATGCTTAAGAAATTAGCTTGGCTAATGTTGTTTATAAAACTGTGGCGCAAATTATTGATACACCCAAGTTTGAGAGTTATGTCAATCTGCATTAGACTGACATAATAGTCCCAATACAGATTCTGTAACAGTATGTGGATTAAGAATGTGCTTCAATTGGATGAGATGATTTTGAAAAATAAGCTGCTGACTTTAAATCATCTGACATAAAATCGTCATAATTATTATAATTATAAATTGGATTAAATATTGTATGCAACTCTAATTATGTATACTTTAATTCAAAAATTAAAGCAAAGATCGGACATCCAGATACTTTGTCGTTATTTGGAAAGAAATTTATAAAAACAAACCTCATTTTGGAAATTTTAGGTTATTTTTACTCGTTATTAACAACATTACCTGATTTTATTATGCCCCTCTCATCCACTCAAAGGTTGACTGAAAGATATCCCTTAAAGGGATTAATTTACTCTTGTACTTGTCTATGTTTTTTTTTTTTTTTTCGTACAGTAAATTTTTTACATACATACATACCTACTACCACGCTTTACTAACGCGAACAAAATGAGAATCTTTAGTTATTTTGCACACTTCCAATATCCTAACATACCTACACATAACCGACAATGAAACTTACCTACCTACTACAAAATCAGGGACGCATTTTTTTTCTATTCTGAGAATTGGCAGTACCTACTTATGATTCCGAAAAGAAATGTCTAAGTATTGCCTAAATCTGAAAAAAAACAGCATTTTTTCCATCCACATAATTCAAGTAGGTAGCTTTGTTTTTGTGTTACCACCTTCTTGCAACCGGCAGTCCTAGATTTTTTTTAATAATGTTTATTTGTAAAAGCTTCTTCTACGTCTCTACAACCTCTTTTCCTTGACCTTGGGTACAGTACTCCATTCATCACGAAGCTACATTTAATCTGGGGTCAATCAACTTTAATATCAGGTTGCAGTGCATAATTTTTCCATAAAAGTGCAATTTGAGTGTGTTTTTTAAGAGCAATTTTACTAATGACTGTAATTCGTCTGGTTTCGACTTTGATGGCCTTGATAAAAAAAGGCATAGTGTTAGTAAGTTTTTGTATAAATGTTTCATGGAATTGTTTGGATTTACGTATCTATCTATCTATCTATAGGTATAATAATACCTGTATATGAGCAATAGGTACTTGTATATATTTATTTAATTTAGGTACTTGTAATTGATCTGATTATTATCATGACTTCTTTTATTTAATTTTGTAATGTATTATGGGTGATAACTGAAATAAACAAATTTATTTAAGTACCTATTTATACCTATATAATCTGAATCTCGAAAACGGCTATAACGATTTTCATGAAATTTAGTATTCAAGGGGTTTCGGGGGCCATAAATCGGTCTAGCTAGGTTTCATTTTTTAGAAAACTTACCAAAAAAATTATCGAGTGAAGCTCTGTTGTCCAGGTAGGTAGGTACAGTACTTATAAAAACCCGACGCAAAAAGAGGGTAATTGAGAGGGTTTTTTCATTCGAATGCTTGTTTTGTTGCGGTTTTTCTATGCTATGTTTGGTAAAATTCGGCCGAGCAGTTTAAAGAGCTTCACTACGCGTAGGCTTCAAACCAACAAAATTAATTATTACATATCTAATCATAAATTACAAGCCGCGATCTAAATTACAGCCGTAATAATGCAGGCTAGCTAATGGGTTGCAGTAAGCAGTTGCATAGGTGGTGTGGTAAACTATTGGCTAAATACGGAAATCTGTTTGGACGTTATGTTAATTTAGTTATCATCGTAAAAGTAAGCCTGTATCTCTATCTTTATTTTATTAGATTAGTAGAGCTTTTTTTGGTTCGTTGAGAACATGGCTCACTGACAGAATCTTGAGCAAAGTAGAAGCCAATTCCATCCTGGTGTGAGAGCGAAGAAAAAACATGGAATGTACCAGTTGCTTCTCTTCCCGCGCATGGTAAAAGCCCATTGAGGGAACGGGCGAAATTGGGAATCGTGTTATATATAGGTGATGCGGCTAGCAATCCATCACTTCTTTGATTCCCCTTTCCACCTACTATATCTAGGGTTGCCATAATTGTTCTGCCCTCTTAATTAAAAAAGACGTATATGTGTGTCATAAGAAACGTATATACGTCCTTTTTCATTAGGACGGCAGTGTTGAGGACTAATACGGGACGAGAAACGCCCGAGAGGAAGACCGCAGATGCGTTGGTACGACGATATCAAAAGACTGTCAGGAACAAAGTGGTTGGAAACTGCTCAAGACAGAAACAGATGTCATAAACTGAAGGAGGCCTACACCTTAGAGGTTGAGAACGGCTAAAGAAGAAGAAGAAGAGATACGGGACTTATTGAATTGATAGTGACTGAGCGGACGAGCGTGCGCCCCGCACCGCCCCTCCCTCGCCTCTCCTCGCAACCGCGCGCCCCCGCGCGTCTCTCGCCTGCCATCGGCTTCGAGCCTTTAGTAGGTACTTGTATTTATATTGATAAAACGGGACAAATACGGGACAAAAACGGGACACGTTACAATACGGGACATGATACTCAAATACGGTGACAGTCCCGTATCTACGGGACGTATGGCAACCCTAAACATACCGGCAATCACACTAAACGTGGCCTTTAGTTCTTGTTACCCTGTCTACCCTGTAAGGGATAAAGACGTGATTTATGTATGTGTGTTTGTATCAGAGAGTGGTGCAACAGGGCTTTAAAGTACTTCAATTTGTTACAAATTGGCATAACGTTTTTATTTTGACCCAGTCACGAATTGAAGGCCATTTAATGAAAACAATAAAGTCTTTATACACGTAATTTGGTATTATGTGCAATTCTGTCCTTGTTGCACGTTTGGTAAACGAAAGAGAGCATGAGTGCAAGTGAAAGAAAGATTGCTTTTAATTGATTGTGACCTTGCTCTGATAGCAAACAGCATCGTATGTTACATGCTTCATATTTTCAACCTTAAAACTGAATTGTTAAAGTCTTGGTTGCAACAAAGACTACTGGATAATATGTATACGTTGACGACTTTGTCTTCATTAAGATAAGGTTCATAGTATTTTTATTTTTTAAGAAGTAACCGAAGAAGGTAAATATTAAGAAAATTTAGCAACAAATGTAACATCCATACTAGGATTGCAATTGTGAAAGTAACTAGAATGTTTGTCTGTTTGTTACCACTTCAAGGTAAGCCCATTGAACTGAACCAAGTATGTTTTTATTTGGTAAGCAGATAGTTTGTAGGGTCAAATTAGTGTTCTATTAGTTTACATACATACAAAAAAATATTAAACGACTGAGAATTAGAACACGAAAAAATCCGAAAGTAAAGCTATGGCCGGGAATTCATACATGCATATATCACGTTTTATTCCTTACGTGGTAGACAGAGCCTAAAAGACCCGGAAGCCACTCTTAGCATGATTATGGGCGTAGAGTGGGTTTGCAGGAAATAGGAATCAAGATAAAGGTGGGTTGCTAGACGCATCGCCTATAATTCCTAAGATTTTCGCCCATTCCTTCAATGGGCTTTTACTATTTTCGCAGAAAGAGAAGCAGCTAGTACATTCTATGTTCTTTCTTTGCTCTCAGACCAGCACGGAATGTGTAATTTGTAAACAGACTAGCTGTTGTCAGCGACTTCGTCTGCACAGAATCCGTTTATCGCTATCCCGCGGGAACTAGGCAATTTTCCGGGATAAAAAGTAGCCTATGTGCTATTCCAGACTTTTCTCTATCTATGAGCCGAATTTCATCCAGATCCGTTGGGCCGTTTTGGCGTGATTGAGTAACAAACAAACATCCATCCGTCCATCCATCCATCCATCCATACTTTCGCATTTATAATATTAGTTAGATAAGTTAGATTCATATTTTAATTGTCGAATACCTACCTACTTATAATTAAGAGTGTAATTTAATAGAGTCTGAAAACTAGTTTAAGGCCGGCCACATATATACGGAATTTTCATACGGTTTCCGTACGGAATGACGTCAGCGAACGGGACATCGCTATATAACGGAACGGGACAGGGCTAGGAATTGACGACATTCCGTACGGAAACCGTATGAAAATTCCATAAGTATGTGGCCGGCATAAAAGAAGGCCAGTGACTTATAAAATGCTATTTTTAACTGGACAATGGCGTCACGTGCATAATAACCATTCTAAATTATAATATATGCATTCGCAGACAAGATCAGAAGACGTAACATCGTTGCACGCAAACCGCACCAAACGCTTAGAGATAATAAACCACTTACCTAATAATGAATAAATTTAGCAACTATTTTTAATTTAACTAATTTTATTTCGTCTGCGAAGAATTCGTTTGTCGCTGTCGCGGGAACTACACGACTTTACGGGATAAAAAGTACCCTACGTTTTAATCTATCTCCGTTTCAAATTTGATCCGAATTCATCCAGTCGTTAAGAAAAAAAGAGAAACATTTATTTACATACATTCGATACACGTAGATATAAAACAAAGGAGAAATACATTATACTATGGAATAGTACCGATATGGTGTAAAATGGATCCCACTCAGCATAATGTTGCGGCAAGCCGCAACACTGTTTTTCAGTGGGACCCAGATAAAATTATAAAACTAAACACGAAAAAACACATACACTGTTACAGTACTCGTATGAAGCAGAAACGAATATATTCACGCACTCACTCACAAACTTTGGATTTTTTATTATTAAGTAGGGCTTTGCCTCGTTGAAGAATTTAATTTACGAGATTTGTGTAGGACTATAGGTAATTTACTCTTTTAATACTTACTGCATTGTTATCGGATTTATTTATTTTAACAAATCGTACATAGTCGTCAGTATATTTATTAAATTAAATAAATAAATAAATATCATGGGACAAATTACACCAATTGACCCAGTCCCAAACTAAGCACAAGGCTTGTACAGTCACCAGCATAAATATATGACGGTGAACAGGGCTGCAAAAATAAATGATTATCTATTGGGCTCAATAGCTTATGACGACACTACCGCGGTAAAAATAAGTGATGCTGTATAGGCGGAAAAAACATCGTCGCACCCTTATCAGCAAAAATATCAATTTGCAGTGAAAGCATATCATCGGATGATAGGTGGGCCGCATAAATATCAATTTGCTGTGAAAGTATAATCATCGGATGATACGCGGGCCGCATATATATCTGACACGTAAAAGTCAACTCTTTGTTGTTGATTTGCAAAACCGAACCATCCCTGGCTAACATAGAGACGTAAATTGAATGAAATGATTTGACAATTCACGAGAACAGTGCATACTTGTCATTGCATACGTCTGTCTCACATTGTTCCAATCGCGAATAATGTCAATAATATAATTTTAAAATCTTTATGATGTGTGAATAATTAGTGGCCAGTATCATTTTAGGTTAACTAAAAAGTTTTTATATTACGAACAATATTATAAACTTCCATACATAGTGTTATAAAAAATGTGGCATATTAACGTTATCAGCACCTTACAAAAAATGGCCTAATTATTTTATGCGGAGTTAGAATTTAGTTTATTAATTCGGACATGCTTTAATCAAAAATCATTCTGGCGTTCAGGACAAAATAAAAACAACTATCAACTTCGTCTTATCAACTTAGCAAGAAAACAAGCTAAATTTATACCAATAGCTGTTGCCCGTGGCTTTGCCCCTATTCCAGATTTTTCTTTTTTTTTCCATTTTTCTTTTAAGAACCTTCTCCCAATAAATAGCAAACTCATAAAAAAAAGAAAACGAGAATCGGTGATGCCGTGAAATGAACAAATATTTCTATTTGGCATTCACTATTTTATTGAATCCGCCGCCGTTACTTTTCGAATGTCCATTTCAATGAACAAAAACCATTTTCTTTGCTACTCCGCTACTACACGAGTAAGACAGCCAAAACCTGTGCGAAATATATACGTTTTGACAGGAAACTCCAAAAGACGTATATTTCGCACAAGCTTGGCTTACTTGCACGTGTAGTAACGGAGTAGCAAGGAAAATGTCTTTGTTCACTGACATTTGCTGTTTAGGATCCAAGATGCTGGACATAATTTGACATAAGTACTTAATTGACACGAAAATATTTTTTTGGATCCAACATGGCCAATGACATTTTTACGCAAAATATAAATATGAGCGTAACTGCGACTACGATGTTTTATCTAGCAATTTGTATAAAATAAATAATCATACATAAATAGTGTTTTTGATATTTTTCATTTAAAAGTAACGTAAAACGCCATTCAGCCGTCAATGATGACGATGATGATGATAATTAAAAAGTAATTGTAGGAAAAGTGCTGTTAAAAATGTTGTAAAATTGGCTCATGATCGCTACCCAACCAACTCGCACATTGTCATAAAAATTCACTTAGAATAGCAGTTGCATAAAATACTATTAAAGTTCACACCCCTTTCCAGGTCATCGATTCCTATATAGGTAATTTTGTAATTTAGGAATTTGAATCCGTCAAATATGTGATAGAATAAAATGTGAGACAGACGTATGCAATGACAAGTCTGCACTGTTCTCGTGAATTGTCAAATCCTTTTATACAATTTACGTCTCTATGTTAGCCAGGGATGGTTCGGTTTTGCAAATCAACAACAAAGAGTTGACTTTTACGTGTCAGATATATATGCGGCCCGCGTATCATCCGATGATTATACTTTCACAGCAAATTGATATTTATGCGGCCCACCTATCATCCGATGATATGCTTTCACTGCAAATTGATATTTTTGCTGATAAGGGTGCGACGATGTTTTTTCCGCCTATAGAGTATCACTTATTTTTACCGCGGTAGTGTCGTCATAAGCTATTGAGCCCAATAGACAATCATTTATTTTTGCAGCCCTGTTCACCGTCATATATTTATGCTGGTGACTGTACTATGGGTACCAGGCAACGGATAAACATACTTATATAATGTAGATAAATACATACTTAAATACATACATCCATGACTCGGGCACAAACATTCGTATTCATCAGACAAAATACCTGCCCCTACTGGGATTCGAACCCGGGACCTCTAGCTTCATAGTCACGGTCACTAACCACTAGGCTATCCGGTCGTCCAACAAGGTCCTCTACTTTTTGTGATAGCGATATTCAAACCCTTTACCTACAGATGAAGACGCGGGTATCAGCCAATGTAAGACAAATAAATGACAACATAAAAACGAGTCAGCAACAAAACTTTTATCGCTTTAATACATTAAAATCATTCTGAGACAGCTTGCTTTATCTTACTACCAACAATAACAGAAGTCACTTACATAAAAATAGACGTACGCGTACTCTATATTTCAACATAACCTCTTCCAAACATAAAACAAAACAACAACACCATGACTATACCGCTAACCACAACTGCAACGTTGAATGTCAATGTTACAAAACAAACGAAGATGTAATGATGTCAGATGCAACGACGAGATTAAGGCGGCCAACCGTCCTGGATTCTGCGGGACAGTCTCGGATTTTACGCTTCAGTCTCACTTTAAATATTATTGTTGTTATAATGTTAGCCTATTGGAGTGTCCCACTGCTGGGGAGACCTTTTTTCCGCCAATGGTCCCGGTCGAGAGCTGCTCCTGCCACTATAACTGAAATGCGTCCAAGCCATCGCGTCATCTTTCATTATTTTCACATTTAAACATTGATAAAAAAATATTCCATAAATACTATTTATTTTGGCTAACTTAACCACCTGCTGAAATATTCTGGAACATAATTATAAGAAAACGGGACTTAATCGCGTAAATAAAACGTATTTTTGTAAATACCTTGAAGTTTCGGACGTGACTTTGCATCCATGGTCTCGAGAGGTTTGAAGTGTTAAAAATACATTTTATTAACGCGATTAAGTCCCGTTTTCTTATAATTATGTGTGAAAATCGCGAAAGTTTGAATCGATATATTTTGGAACAATTTTAAGCGACTCCGTATATATATTTTTTTTGACAACGTGGTTGCCTTATTTGGTTAGTGACCCTGCCTGCGAAGCAAGCGTCCCGGGTTCGAATCTTGGTAAGAGCATAATTTGTGTGATGAGTACGAATATTTGTTCCTGAGTCATGTATGTTTCTATCTATTGAATTACATATTTCTCTATATAAGTACGCATATCGTTGTCTAGTACCCATACTAAATGTTTTAAATACAAGCCTTACTACCTCTTACTTTGGGACTAGGTCAATTTGTGTGAATTGATCCTTAATATTCTTTTGTAATGTGCCTAAATCAGTGTCCCATTGGCTCTACGTAAAGTTGGCCATCTTAGCCTATATGTAATAGAGGCATATTATAATGGCGTTACCTCGCATTGCAAATATAAAATGTCTAATAATGTAACACGGTACATATGTGCAAAGATTGGTACAATATCGTTACTATTTTGAAATATTTTTTGTTCAAAATTTAGTACTCTTTATTAGTTTATTAAAGCTAATAAATCTATGCTCCCACAGTCAGGCAGAGCGTGGCCTTTGGGTCTTGTTACCATAGGCTCTGTCAACTTCGCAAGGGATAAAGGTGTGATTTATGTATGTACTAGCTGTTGACCGGGGAAGCCCCCGATGCAATTTTTTTTTCAAAATTTTATACTATACAAACCCTGTCCAAACAGTAACAAACACAACTAAAAAAAATTATCCAATTCGGTGCACTCTTTTGGTAGTTATGCGCGTACATACATTTCGACGATTCATTTTTATTTATACAGATTTAATAAAAAAATAAAAACCATTTAATTCGGACATAATCCATAGTCATAATTTAATACTCACAAGCTTCATTTTTACTACGTTTAGCCAAAAAAGACCCGACAGATACTACAATTATTATAATGAACACTATTAATGATCATGAAATGATTTCATTGAGTACTTAATTGAGCCTATTTACTACACTACTGTATTTTACTATAACTGTCTGGCTACTGCGACATGGTTCTAATTAGTTCTTTAATACCTGTAATATGGAACGTTGTAATAGTGGGCCGAACTGTCAGAAATGTACCGCTAGTGTTCGAGACTGTTCTCGCTCTATTGTGCAAGGTTGCTTTATTGCTTGGTCGGGTGTGGTCTCTATGAGAGCGGCTGTAGAATAATTTTTGTTGCTAGATTAAAAAAAGCGACGAACACTTCAAAAATCGAACGCGATTCATTCGTATTTCAAAATGAGCTCTAAGAGGATCTGATTTTCTGGTACTGAAACTCTCCCTCCGTCTTACGCGTGACGCGAGTTTAACATTTTTTACCCATCCCAAAAAGTGCTCAGTGCCGCCCACTATCAAGCTCAACGTGGCCTTTAGGTCTTGTTACCCTAGGCTTTGTCTACTCCGTAAGGGATAAAGACGTGATTTATGTGTTGCATGTATGTGTATGAACTTTCCGGTAAAACGAAACATCGTGAGGAAATCTTCAATGTGGGAGTTGCCAAATCGCACTGGGTCCGCGAGGGAACTATAGCCCAAGCCCTAAGTACTAAAGATACGTAGAAGTAATTCATGAGAATAAATCTAGGTATATATTTGAGTTTGGTCGCAAAAACCACATCGAATGTAACAGATGCTTCTCTTCCTGCGAAGATGGTAAAAGCCCCGCAAGTGAATGGGAGAAATATTTTATTGAATCAGGCGTTACTTTGCGGAGGTCCATTTCAATGAAAAAAAAAATGAATGATGATGATGAATGATGATGATGATGATGATGATGATGAGATGGGAGAAAATCAAAGTAATCATGTATCATGTTATAGGCGATGCGGCTAGCAACCCATCAATATTATGTTTCCCCTTTCCACCTATGCCCCCGATCATGCTCAATGCCTTCGGTGTTATTACCTTAAGCTCTGTCAACCTAGTAAGGGAAATTACGTGATATATGTATGTATCTACAGAGACCCCCCCGAAACTCGAAACCGACGAGCATGTATGAAGAGATTGATGAATGTGGATGAAGCGAAAGTATGTCAGGATCGTAGCAAGTGGAACAAAGTAATCTCTACCTACCCCTGGGGGAAAGAGGCGTGTTATATTATTAAGACACTTCACGTAGAGTTAACTAGATTATAAGAATTCGTTTAACTGTGTATAGGTTCTAAGAATACTTAATCTCTGTGCACCGGCGACGTACCGGAGGCGCTGCAGACGCTACGTTGCGAATTCCTTTAGATAGCTCGCCTCGCGACGGCTCCGATGCACAGTTCGAGAGTTAAAGATAAGTCAGATCTAAAATATTATTCAGACGGTTCGGACCTGAACTTTCAAACATTATAATTAAATTGTGAATTGAACTTTTACATACAGTTTACACTATAAAGTGAACTATTACCCAAAGTGTTGTCAAATCGATCAATATTGATTATTTACTGTTTAAACTAAAAGGTGGACTTTTGTACGTATTTTGTGTTAAATCGAATAAAAACATTTGAAAGTGATAAAATAAACTTTATTTATTAACTCCACGTCCGAATCGCATATTTGGCGCAGTCTTGATAGGTGCACTAAGCCGGTTGCACAAAAATTGGTATCCGGTATCCGTTTTAACGGTTAATTAGTGTATTTACGAACTCCCGGAAGTGAACTGTTCATATCTGTGGAAGCTGCGACGTCCAGAAGGAGCAAATATTCTTCAACGGGACCAGTTAAGAAGAAAATGATAATTTCTTTAATTATCACGATACTGTGAGTACGCTTGGAATTTTATTTAAAGGTTCGCAAACAGATAAATTTCCCAAACTCCTCGATCGTTGTATTTTTATTATTAATTAAAGTTAAATCGTGTTTACAAGTGTTTGCATAGTGAATATTGTACAATATGAATCAAATTCAATTATTTGATATTGCATTAAAAGTTGTACCTACCTATGATGGTGATGTTAATTCTTTGTACCGATTTATATCAGCCGCATCCTCTGTAGCTGACCAGTATTACGATAGAGATAATCCAGATAATTTTCAAAATGTTATTGTTACAAATGGAATAATCGGTAAACTACAAGGTAAAGCCTTGGAAATAATTGACATTAATGGCGCTAGAAATTGGGATGAAATAAAAGATGTTTTGATTCAAAACTTTGCCGACCAAAGAGATGAAAATTCCTTGAATCGTGATTTGATCAATTTACACCAAAATAATGAGACACCGCAGCATTATTACGATCGCTGCTTACGTTTGCTTAACACTATAATAAATTATGTGAATTTACACAATGATGATGCGGAAGTAATAAGCTGTAAGAGATCCTTTTTCACAACGCAAACTTTAAAAACCTTCTTAGCCGGATTGAAGGAACCGTTAGGGTCAACTATCAGAGCAATGCGCCCCAGTTCTCTGCCAGAGGCGTTGCAGTTTATAAAAGAAGAAAGCAATACTTTATACTTGCAAAAACGTAACCAAAATAACTCGTTTGCCAATAACCAAAATAAATTTGAGCAACAAAAAAGTACGTTTACAAATACTCAGAGATTCCCCGTTCCCGTTTGGAACCGTAATAAACCTTACACACAAAGACCTGGTTTCAGCCAAGTTCAGCCTCATTTTAGCCAAAATCGAAGCAATATTCTACAAAACAACCCAAACGCTTTTTACCAAGATCCAAGAACATATAGAGCTCCTAGGCCAGTGCCCATGAGCGGTGTATCTCACGGCAATGCAACAAATAATATTCCGCGTCCAGGCAACAATACCACAGCGAACGCCCAGCCAAGATTTGTCCCCTTCCAAAATAATAGTCCCCAGCAGGCTTATGCAAATAGGCAAAATACATTCCAAAATATCGGTCATTACCCTGATTATCAGTTCGAGGAACTACATCAACACGAGACCCTGAATGAACCCGAAGTGCATGACTTACCTGCTTCCTTTGAATCTGAAGAAATGCCAAATCCACAGATAGCATTTGAAAACGAAAATGAAAATTTTTACTTGGGCCAGGATTCCGAAAACGAAACGTAATACAAATTAACGCTCACCTTAAACGTCAGCTTCCTTTCATTCAAATAAGTAACCCACCAATGAAACTACTTATCGATACGGGCTCAAACCAATCATTTTTGTCTCCTGAAATTGTAAAATATTTCTATAGAAACTACAAAGTAAATTACGAGCCATTCACTGTGACAAATATACATTCTACTTCTCAGCACAAATATACTATTGACATTCCGATATTTGACGAATTCAACCTAGAAGGCATGTATAAGTTTCACATATTTAAATTTCATAATGTGTTCGACGGATTGATAGGACTAGATTTATTACAAAAACTCGGTGCATCCGTTGACTTATCCAAAGGGCAGCTCGTTACTCAAAGAGCTACGAACAATCTACAAATGTTAGAATCAGGGATTCACAATCTGTTGGAAATCCTCATAAAAGCTAACACTTCAAATATTTTCAAAGTACCCGTAAATCAAAAATGTGGCGAGATTTACATTCCCGAAAAGAAAATTAATCAGTGCATACTGCCTTCTGTAGTTACAATGGCAAACGATGGATATGCATTTGTTGAGATTAACAATCCAACGTGCAATGACGTCATCATTAGTTTCACAGACCCCATTTCCTGTTCGCGATTAAAGAATAATTTTGAATGCCACAATTTTGAATCAGCTCTGCCAAAAGTTCACGACATTGAAAATTTAATTAGAACAGATCATTTAAATTTTGAAGAAAGAGAATCAATTCTAAATTTATGCAAAGAATATAGCGACATTTTTTACCGTGACGGAGATCCCCTTACTTTTACAAATAAAATCAAACACAAGATTCGTACTACAGATGAAGTACCGGTATATACCAAATCTTACAGATACCCCCACGTTCACAAAACAGAAGTTGAATCCCAAATAAAAAAAATGCTTCACCAAAAAATAATCCAGCCTTCAGAATCTCCATGGTCTTCTCCTATATGGATCGTGCCTAAAAAATTGGATTTATCAGGAAAACAAAAATGGCGCCTCGTTGTCGATTACCGCAAACTTAATGAAAAAACCATTAGTGATAAATACCCAATTCCGAACATTACTGATGTGCTCGACAAACTAGGCCGCTGCCAATACTTTACCACCCTTGACCTTGCCAGTGGGTTTCACCAAATCGAGATGCACCCCAGCGACATCGAAAAAACTGCATTCACAATAGACAACGGCCATTATGAATACTGCAGAATGCCTTTCGGTCTCAAAAATGCGCCATCCACGTTCCAAAGGACAATGGAAAATGTTTTGAGAGGCTTAATTAACTCAATTTGCGTCGTCTATATGGATGACATCATCATATTTTCCACCTCATTACAAGAGCACATCCTCAACCTTCAAACAGTCTTCCAACGCCTTCGAGAAGCGAATTTCAAGATACAATTAGACAAGTCCGAATTTTTGAAACACGAAACAGCTTACCTTGGTCACATTGTCACTTCTGATGGTATTAAACCAAATCCTGACAAAATCGCGGCTATTAGACAATTTCCAATTCCCACAACCCAAAAGGAAATTAAGTCATTTCTTGGATTGATAGGTTATTACAGGAAGTTCATTCCAAATTTTTCTAAATTAACGAAACCCTTAACCTCCTGCTTGAAAAAAGGTGCAAATATTGATCCAGACCATCCAAAGTACATTAATGCGTTCAAAACCTGTCAAGAAATCCTGATGAACGATCCCATTCTCCAATACCCCGATTTTGATAAAGAGTTTAACTTAACCACCGATGCCTCAAATTTCGCAATAGGCGCGGTTTTATCCCAAGGGCAGATCGGATCTGATAAACCAATAGCATTTGCTTCCAGAACCCTTAACGAAAGCGAGATAAATTACAGTGTTATCGAAAAAGAGTTATTGGCCATCATTTGGGCCACAAAATATTTTCGTCCATATCTTTACGGACGAAAATTCAACATTATCACTGATCATAAGCCTCTTCAATGGCTTATGTCGTTGAAAGAACCAAATTCACGCCTAACTAGATGGAGACTAAAATTAGAAGAATTTGATTATAAAATATCTTACAAAAAAGGAAACGCTAATACAAATGCCGACGCTCTATCTAGGGTGCAAATTAACATTAATGAAACAGCAAACAGCCTTCACGAAGTTGGCAATGACAATCTGTCAATGATTGGCAATGCTTCTGAATTTCCCCGCATAAATGATATCATCGTGCGCGAAGGCACCGAAACTATACACACAAACTATGAAAACCCAGTTCTTGAAATACCCATTGTAGAAAAACCTGTAAATATATATAAAAACCAACTAGAAATAAAATTCGTTCTGCACTCTCCCCACAATCCTGTAACTAAAGAAGTACATCCTGGGAAAAACCGCACGACGGCTCAAATCAGCTTGAACAATTTTAAAGAGGATACTATTAACCTCTTTAAACACCATGTACGACCCAATATTCAATATGGCATTTGGCTCACAGATTTTAAATACATTCCCGAAATCACAACTACTTTACAACAAGTTTTCAAAAACTCTGCGTATAACCTAATCATCTGTAAAGAAAAGCTAAACGATGTTACCGATATAGACGAACAACTCAGGCTAGTGAAAGCGTTTCATGATGGTAAAACGAATCATAGGGGCGTGCAAGAAACCGAAAAACAATTAAAAAGAACTTATTATTGGCCTAATATCACAAAAATGATAACAGAACACATTAATAATTGCAATGCGTGTCAAACAAATAAATATGAACGCCGACCAAACAAGCAACAACTACAAATTACTCCAACTCCCATAAAACCATTCGAGGTGGTTCATGTCGACACATTTACCGTAAAAGGTCACAAATTTTTTACCATTATCGACACGTTTTCAAAGTATGCCCAAGCATATCCCATCGAGAGCGTAACAGGTGTGAATGTTATAAATGCCCTTTCTATATACATGACTCATCACGGATTGCCTTTAAGTATTACAGCCGACCAAGGGACGGAATTTAAGAATCTACCCTTGAAAGAATTTGCCGAATTACATAAAATCAATTTACATTTCACCAGTGTCAGTAACCCACAGTCCAACGGTGCCATAGAAAAATTCCATTCCACTATATTGGAACACATACGGTTACTACAAATAAAACATCCTCAATCTGCTGTAACCGAACTCATGCTCTTTGCAGTGTTGGCCTACAACAATTCTATACACTCAGCAACAGATAAAAAGCCAATAGAAATCATTAATGGTCATTTGGACAACCGCGACCCCTTCGATCTATTATTAGAAAAAACATGTCTTCAAAATTATGTTAATAAGCATAAAGAAATTACTACAGACTTGTACACGAAAATTAACGAACATTTAAGCGTTAAACATACCGCAACTATAAATAAACACAATGAAACTTTAGAAGAACCTCTTGAATATATAGAAGGCGAAGCTTGCTACATAAAAAATCCTTTAGCTGCGCGACATAAAGAGAAACCCCGCTATATAACTAGAAATGTTGCCAAAAATTTAGGTATAAAAATAATTGATCAAAAAGACCAAGAATACCATAAACGCAGAGTTCGTAGACCGTTAAATTTGCAACATAACTTGTTACAGGGCGACGGTCTGCAGGCCGACATGGGCCGAAGAAGCGACGCTGATACGTCTGAATAAAAGTCCAGGCATATTGCCATTCAAACTAGACCCAGCAAAAATTCGTCAATCCGATCATATATTCTTACACTACATACAGTTAAATGATTTTAAAGAGCAAATTCGTACCATAGAAGACCAAACTCAAACGTTAGAAGCCTTGTATAAGGACTTTGATAGTGGTTTTAGGTTTAAATTTAGTGTATTTTATAAGCACATTAGTACTAAGTTAGAACTTGCTATAGATAAATATAATTCTGTAGCAAAAAATAGATACAAACGAGGTCTTATCGATGGCATGGGTGCTATAATTCGTAGTATTACAGGTAATCTCGATCAAACTGACGCTAAAAAGTATGATAAAGCAATATCCATTCTCGAAACAAATCAGGCTGAAATAGCAAAACATTTTAACAAGGACGTTACACTGAATCACTACTTTCTTAACAGTTACAATGAAACCGTATCAACATTGTCTCAAAATCAGAACCAAATCACCAATAAAATAACAGAAATACTTCGAGAAATAAATTACACTAAACTGGAACTATCTGACTATTTAAAAATAGATACCTCCTTCAAACTAGTTGAAATAAATTTGCAACTCGTTCTCGAAGCACTCTCTAATCTAGAAACAGCCCTCTCATTTTCAATTAAAGGAATAGCCGACCACAATATCATCACTTTTGAAAATTTACAGTATTTCATCCAATTTCTGAGCAAGCATTATGACCCCAAACAATTAATAACTACTGATGTTAAAGAATCTCGTATATTTTATAATTTCGTAGAATTAAGTTCTTATTTTAGTAACGATAGGATAGTCTTTGTTATTAAGGTGCCAATTCTATATAAGTCCACCTTCGACTACTACCAATTGTTCCCCATACCTACCCTGAACTATAATATCCTTGTGCCTCCCAAACCTTATCTGATTGCGGACGACAATGCGTACCAGTATCTAGAGGAGGAATGCCAACATTACGGAAAGATGTACTACTGCCAAAAATCAATAAAACTATATAACGCAATGCAACAAGATGACTGTCTATATAAGCTAATAAGATCCCAAATTGTATCTTCATCATGCAGTTTCCACAACATAAAAATTATGGAAGAGATATTCGAGCAAATCAATGACAATTATTATCTACTATTCTGTCCGAAGCCTACTAAATTTCACCTACGTTGCCACAATGAAGAATATACCACTGTCAATGGGTCTTACTTACTGAATCTTCCCGAAAACTGTACTGCATCAACTGAGACGACTTCTTTTACAAACGAAAAGAGTATTAACAAAGGAACTCCTATAAAGCTGTATTCTCTCAATCTCCAGGACATTCGTGTCAAGAATCCTATAGAACCATTAAAAATTGACAAAATTTCAATGAATCAGCTATATAACTCAATTGGATTCATACAGAAAGAACAACAAAAAATACAACTCATCAGTTCTGATACCCAACAACTACACATATATTGGACCACACCACTCTACATTGTCTTAACGATCGCCGCAGCATATTTTGCATTTACTAGAATAAAAGCACGAAAGCTTACACGTTCACCTGCCGAGACTGGAGGGCAAACTCCACCAACCGAAGGATGTCCGAGGTCTTTCTGCAGTTAAACAACTACGAAAAAGACCTCTATCTGGTAGGGAAGGTGTTATATTATTAAGACACTTCACGTAGAGTTAACTAGATTATAAGAATTCGTTTAACTGTGTATAGGTTCTAAGAATACTTAATCTCTGTGCACCGGCGACGTACCGGAGGCGCTGCAGACGCTACGTTGCGAATTCCTTTAGATAGCTCGCCTCGCGACGGCTCCGATGCACAGTTCGAGAGTTAAAGATAAGTCAGATCTAAAATATTATTCAGACGGTTCGGACCTGAACTTTCAAACATTATAATTAAATTGTGAATTGAACTTTTACATACAGTTTACACTATAAAGTGAACTATTACCCAAAGTGTTGTCAAATCGATCAATATTGATTATTTACTGTTTAAACTAAAAGGTGGACTTTTGTACGTATTTTGTGTTAAATCGAATAAAAACATTTGAAAGTGATAAAATAAACTTTATTTATTAACTCCACGTCCGAATCGCATATTTGGCGTGACGATCAGGCCCCTCTTCTCCACTGGGCACTATGGGCACGTGCCCAGGGCCCCGCGATCGAATGGGGCCCCCTAGTTCCTGCCAGATTACCAAATGATAACCGATATTTAGGTCATAGGGGCCCCATGATCCTAATGTGCCCAGGGCCTCAAATAGTTTAAAGAGGGCCCTGGTGACGATATGTATGTATGTATGTATGTATCTACAGAGAGCAGAAGGGCTAATCCGCTTATCGCTGCCACTGGCACCACACCCCGCCCTCAGGCCCCGTTTATAGGCGCTTGGGTCATCTAATGTGGGACCATTAGATTTTATGAAACCACGCCATCTCTTGAGACACGGCCATTTCCTGCGCCGTAAACTATTGCAATCGATTTCTTATCTATGTTAAAGTATGCCGACATAGTGTGAACAAGTAAATGATTAAGTTTGAAACTCGGATTTGCCGTAAGTCTCTAGCCTAGCTTTTTTGAACACGCTGTTTGTGCTGTCCGTATTTTTTTTATTTATACTTGAACTGTCATTGATCATTACTATATCTAAATATCTCTTTGGAACAATACGATACAATACAAATACTTTTTATTGAACACTACAAATAAGTACAAAAGAAAGAACAAAGTATACAACAGGCGGTCTTATCGCTCCTACCACTATACTTCATTTAATTTAGGATGAGAAACCACAACAACATTATAATGCGGCTCGTGAGCTGTAATCTCTTTACAATTTGTACTAGAGTAACAATTGACGACACGCAAATAAAGTGACATTAAAACAATTTTATTTTGCGGCTGCCAAACTATTGCACTGTACTATTTGCTAGGCAAGAAATAGTTGACCAGACGCAATAGAATGTTATTGTGGTTTCTCATTCTAAATTAAATGAAGTATAGAAGAGATTTAAATTATATCTTAATGTTCAGACGACCGGATAGCCTAGTGGTTAGTGACCCTGACTAGGAAGCTAGTGATCCCGGGTTCGAATCCCGGCAGGGGCAGGCATTTGTATGATGAATACGAATGTTTGTGCCCGAGTCATGGATGTTGTATGTATTTATCTACATTATATAAGTATGTTTAATCATTGCCTGGTACCCATAGCAGAAAGCTTTGCTAAGTTTCACGATATGCCTTCAAGAGGCTGAGTAAGCAATGGCTTTTGGAAAAGCAGAAATCGTCGTGTTAGGGACGGGACCGACTAGGCTATCCCAGATAGTTTATTCAAGTAAAGCTCATTTGAGTACTTACCTACTTTACTATATAAACATGAGAACATGACATTCCTGGACTGGTTGCTTGGTCTTAGGTACTCCTGTTCCTGATACGGTAAAATCATGTTACCGCATTAAGTTATCGCCTTTACTCTTAAGAAAGAAGTAGTTCGAAATCCTATCTATAATGTATATCTGCCCCTAAATATGTAAATAAATAAAACCCTTACCGAATTATGTATATTAGAACCAGAAAGAAGTTATTTTGTCATCTGTCGCTTTGGCAGCCAACCTTCCTTCTTTACCTTAGCTTAGTTAGATTTTAAGTTAGTTTTTAATCAGGTTGGACACTGAAAACCAGCATGCCTGCTGAGTCTCCTCTCCTATTTACCTAATACTTTGTACCTAATGCTTTGAAAATGTAAATTTTTGTTTGTGTATTGGTAAATCAAAATTTCTTTTATTTATTTATTTATTTTATTTTGGGACTGGGTCAATTGGTGTAATTTGTCCCATGATATTTATTTATTTATTAAATTATTAAATGAATTCGTCGTGTCGTATCAGGTGTCCAACGTGTAAGGCATGTGATATAGTTTTAGCTAAAGGCTTGTAAAAAGAACAATATTGGCGGAGTTCGTTACATAAACAAGTTAATCTTATTGAAATTCCTACATTGCCAGATTTCCTTTTTAGCAAAACAATAGTACGTGATAAGCCACCAAATGTACTAATAAGCCACCAAATCTATTCTATAAGTACATAAAATAAATCAGTAGAAAGTTCGTGTCTGTACATTAAATAAATTAATCAAAAATAGAGTGCTAACGATTAGGCGAGAGGAATAAAACACAAAAAAGTAGATTTTATAATTTCTGTCTGTCTGTATGTATGTATATTTATGTATATGTTCGCTGATCTCCAAAACTACGCAACGGATTTTATTGCGGTTTTCACTAATAGTTAACACTATATCAGGGCAACCTATAGGCTTTATTTTACTGAAATCTAAGGTCAGCAAAAAAGTTATCGTCATTTAAAGTTTAAAGTTCAAATATGTTTAGCAATATGTGACTTTTGTCAATAAATGAAATCTAACGCGGACGAAGTTGCGAGCAAAAGCTAGTGTACTAATAAGGCCGGTGTCACACGGCACGAGTGTGATTGTTAATAGGAAATGTAACGGTCACGGACCGTGTGTGCTGACCTTAATCGCTTACATTCGTGGACATTATTGAGATGTGACAGCGACAACTTTTAGTTTGCTTTGTGTGTAAAAAATAGAGGGGTTCGATTTTTGAAAGCAACACCCCTACATCTAATCTAACTAATATTATAAATGCGAAAGTATGGATGGATGGATGGATGGATGGATGGATGTTTGTTTGTTACTCAATCACGCCAGAACGGCCCAACGGATCTGGATGAAATTCGGCACGTAGATAGAAAAAAGTCTGGAATAGCACATAGGCTACTTTTTATCCCGGAAAATTGCGTAGTTCCCGCGGGATAGCGATTAACGAATTCTTTGCAGACGAAGTCGCTGGCAACGGCTAGTATTATAAATGCGAAAGTATGGATGGATGGATGGATGTTTGTTTGTTACTCAATCACGCCAGAACGGCCCAACGGATCTGGATGAAATTCGGCACATAGATAGAGAAAAGTCTGGAATAGCTCATAGGCTACCTACTCTTTATATCCCGGAAAATTGCGTAGTTCCCGCGGGATAGCGATAAACGAATTCTTTGCAGACGGAGCTAGTAAGTACATAATCACGTCTTTATCTCTTATGGGGTAGACAGAGCCAAAGGTAACAAGACTTGAAGGTCACGCTTAGCATGATTGTGGATGTATAGTTGAAAAGGGGAATCAAAATAGTGATGGGTTGCTAGCCGCATCGCCTAGGTACGAGATTCCTTAGATTTTCGCCCGTTTCTGCGATGGGCTTTTACCATCTGTGCGGGAACAGAAGCAACTGGTACATTCTATGTTTTTTCTTTACTCCAAGACCCATTTGAAATTGTAAAACATCTTAGCCGCAGATTAAAGCCGCAGCTTAAAGATTAGAGCTTTAATTTTTAAATCGGCAAAGTTTTTTTACCATTTTCGATAAAATTGTAAAATCTCAGCTTTATGGAATTTGGAAAAATAACTTGGAAAACGTGCTGAAAACCAACGGTCAGCGGACAGATACCCTGCGGACAAATCTGTGTCTATATCTCGCCACACATTGACGGATGTGTCCGCCAGACATCCGCCAGACACAATACATCTCTCAGGCAGATCTGACGAACAAATCCGTACGTGTATGGCTAGCTATAATAATCCATAACACGACTCGGCTGGTACAGTAGGTAATCGACCAAGATTAATGACTAAGAAATTTGCATAAGCAGTTACGTCTGTATGCAAAACGGAGTTGCGGTAATATACGGTTTGAAGTAATTAAATCATGATAACAACCATTAGTGGAGCATTTGAGAGTAACTTACAAGTGACTATTAAATTGTAGGATAGTAATTATTGTAATAGGGCAGTTGTAAGTATTCGTTTAGCCATGGTTTATACGTCCCGGCTGTTTTACACCACCCCTGTGTGGATCCACGTGGCTACCGAGGCCAGGGGCCTTACCATGACGTCCTAATTCCGACTCAGTTCAAGTTTTACCTGTCACTTTTAGTATGAATCTGACAGCGAGCGAAACTAAACTGAATCGCATTAAGACGTCATGGTAAGGCCCAGTCCCAACTTAGCTTGGCAGTTCCCCCCTCCCCATCGGTAATGCGCGTTTTGGAACAGACAATTTTGGAATAGTCAGAAGCCGTGGTAGCCTAGTGGTTTGACCTGTGGCATCTCAAGCAGAGGGTCGCGGGATCGAATCCCGGGCTCGCACGTCTGAGTTTTTTGGAATTTATGTGCGAAATTACATTTGAAGTTTACCATAAGGTTTTCGGTGAAGGAGTGTTCGTGAGGAAACCGGACCAATTCCAATAAGGCTTAGTTACCCTTCTGAGTTGGAAGGTCAGATGGCAGTCGCTTCTGTAAAAATTAGTGCCTACGCCATATCTTGGGATTAGGTTGTCAAAGCGGACCCCAGGCTCACTGAGCCGTGGCAAATGCCTGGAAAAACGCAAGGAAGATGATGAGTTCGGTCAATAAAGTTTCAAAATTCACAAGATTTCCTCAATTTTGATGCAAGCACCAATTTAACACATTAGCATGCAAGTAGACTGGTTTCATCTAACCAAGGTCACGCATTTTGGGTTGCTTTTAACCTCATCTATTGAATTGCAAATGGCGTTAGATTCTATGTGTCAGAGTGTTACGAGTTTAACTAATTTATTTATTTAGTTGTATGTACCTATGTAAACTCTTTATTGCACTTATAATTTAAAAAAATACAGAAGCACACAGAAAATAGTACAAAGGCGAACTTAGTTAGTTAGGCGAAGTTGTCTAGTGCCCATATTACAAGCGTTGCTTAGTTTGGGACTAGGTCGATTGGTGTCAATTGTCCCAAGATATTTATTTATTACTAGCTTCTGCCCGCGACTTCGTCCGCGTAAAATTAGCAATTGACATGTTTATCACTGTCCCTCGGGAACTGTGCAATTTTCCGGGACAAAAAGTAGCCTATGTTTCAATCTAGGGTACCAGCTAGCTTTCGTTCCAAATTTTATCCAAATCCGTCCAATCGTTTTAGCGTGAAGAAGGAACAAACATACACACTCACTCACTCACATCGTCACATCGTCACAAACTTTCGCATTTATAATATTAGTAGGATAGAATTTATTTATTTATTTATTTAAAAGCTTCCATGCTGATCTAGTATACCAGTTTGCTTCTCTTCCCGCGCAGACGGTAAAAGTCTCTCGACGGAACGGGAGGAAAAACTTACGCGATGCGGCTGTCAACCTATTACTATTTTGATTCCCCTTTCCACCTTTGCGCCCATAACCATGCTGACCATAATTGGTGACCCTGACACCTCAGAAACTGTCTCCCGGCAGCTTTGGGGTCCAGATGGTATGCCTAGTAACATATAAAAATTTGGTTCTGATATCCGGAAGTGAAATGTTCCGACCCTTTTTGGACGTAACGCCAGGCACTACTAAACGTGGCGTTTAGGTCTTGTTGCCATAGGCTCTTTCTACCCGTAATGATAAAGACGTGATTTGATATTGTATGTATTCGAATTAGATTCGAACGCAAAGATTTAGAATATTTAGATGATAATTTAAGATGCTCATTTTGCCTATAATACACGGCATTTCGCGGTAATTTTCACAAATGACAAAGCAATATAGGCCACCATTTTAAAATCCAAAATCAAGTGAGTAGTTATAAGAAACCTAATCAATCCATAAAATAAACTAAAATTAAAGCTGCTAAAAACTTACAACAACGTTTATTTATTCTTGTTTATATTCCGGTTGTGCAGAAAAGAAATCCCTACTACTCCCTACTACTAAAGTAACTCTTGTCTATCTGTCTATCAACAGATAGCGTGAAAAGGAACCTTTTGTTGAAATCTGGTATACATCAATTATAGTTTGAGTCCCGGGAGGACATAGGTTAGTTTCTATCCCGGAAAATTGCATAGTTCCCGCGGGATAGCGATAAGCGATTTCTACACAGACGGAGTAAACTTGTAAGAAGAAAACTTACAAAAACGTTATCACCGTACTAATTTATCACTTTATTTATATTCCGGTTACGCAGAAAATAAATGGACTATAATTAAGAATGAGATAACATAAAAGCAGGCCGTTGGTAATTTAAAATTTTAAGTTGTATTAATAATCCATTAGACTCTTTCCTTGCTAATTATGGAACCGATGACAAATGCACTCAAATCACAAGAAATACATAATGATCCATAAACACTCAGATTATCGAGCTAGTGTTGTTAAAAACGTGTGCATTCGATTAATACGACGTGTACGTAACAAGTAGTGATGGGACAGATGAGCAGTTCATCGAATATCGATATATTTTAAATAAAATATTTATTTTTTTGTTTTTTTTTTTTTTTAATTTGGAGTAAATATTATTAGTTTTCCGTTTTATTTGTTCTAAAATGGTTTCAAATTATTGAACTTTCTATTGTCTCGTAATAAATAGGTTGTATTACTCGTAAATCCACAAGTAGGGGTTTATTCAAAGTATTCAAAGTTTAAGCGAAGCAAGTACCTACAGAACAGTTATAAAATATGACAGTCATTTTATTAATAAATAACACAAACTAATTTGCCGTTTGTAATTTAATAAACCACAAATACCGAAATGTAGATAACGGAACGATTTGGACCAGATTAGGGAAGCCTTGCAAAAGACAAAAATGGCTGGAAACCCAGCAGTGGGACGCTAAATAGACTAAAAAACTGTCGTAGCTTAGGATAAACTGGCCGACACACTTCTATTATTCTTCTAAGACCGTAATTCTCAAACAAGAGGTCCTTTTAATTTCTTATACCCATTTTTAAATTATTGAAAAGAAATCCTTGCGTTACTATCGAAACTCTACATAACCGAGATTATCACATACGGCCACAGATAATTAAATTACGTGGCACATCGACGTGGTGACGTCACTAGTGTTACGTGATCTGTGATCGCCGGTCTTCCGTCGATTTAATTGCTAAGCACTAGCTAGAACTAGATAATTATACTGTCGATAGGTAAAGTGTTAAATTATTATATACATACATAAATATCACTTCTTTATCCCTTGCGGGGTGGGGTGGGGGTGACAATAACTAAAGGCCACGTTTGGCATGATTGTGGGCAGGTGACTCAAAATAGTATTGGGTTGCTAGCCGCATCACCTATTACCCACCTAATTACCCATCACTATTTTGATTCCCCTTTTTATGGAATATATGTGCACATATACGTATACAATAAAAATAAAAATAAATAAAAATAAATAAATATCATGGGACAAATTACACCAATTGACCCAGTCCCAAACTAAGCACAAGGCTTGTACTATGGGTACCAGGCAACGGATAAACATACTTATATAATGTAGGTAAATACATACTTAAATACATACAACATCCATGACTCGGGCACAAACATTCGTATTCATCATACAAATGTCTGCCCCTACCGGGATTCGAAACCGGGACCTCTAGCTTCATAGTCAGGGTCACTAACCACTAGGCTATCCGGTCGTCATTATGCTAAAGGTCTTGTTACCTTAGGCTCTGTCTGCCCCGTAAGGGATGAAGACGTGATTTATGTATGTATGTATACAATTGTTGTTTATAATTACACAAACGGATAACTCGCGTATAAAAGTCGACATGTTTAGGACTAGTTCGTCGTCCTTCCTCTTGGAGCGCTCGCCCCGGCGGCAGCGAAACGAACACCTTTGTACGCGAGTTATTCATTTCAATGAACACAAAATATTTACCTTGCTACTCCGCTACTTACGTGCAAGATAACCAAGCTTGTTCAGTGTTTGTGTGGTGATAGGATTAATTAAGTTTGTGGGATTTGTGTGCGTTTTGTGTGGCAGTAGTGGTGGGAGGGCTTGCATGCAGAACGTATACATATCGCACAAGCTTGGTTATCTTGCACGTAAGTAGCGGAGTAGCAAAGTAAATATTTTGTGTTCATTGAAATGGACCTCCGCAAAGTAACGCCTGATTCAATAAAATTTGTATAATTATGATTGAGTCTCACGTTAGTTTCATGATGAAAGAGACCTCCTTCATCTCTCTTCTTATTCTTTTCCTTTTTTTTTTCTTTATATTTGTACAGTAAAGCATTACTTACTTACTTGCCTTGTTTATCTTTGCAACCATCCGTAAAGTAAATAAATGGTAACACTTCTCTCCGCGACCGTCCGTAGGCGACTCCCGCGCACCGCAGTAAGCCGCGCGGGCGTTTCCTCGTTTTTTATCGATCATTGTACGAGATTTCCCGCGAATCCAGTTTTTCGTATGGTGTGTTATTTTGTTCCTGATTTACAAGTCATAGTAACCTAGTTAGAAAGTATGTATTCAACTTAAGTGTTATTGTAAGGTAAATGTTCTTAGAAATCATGTTATAGTCGATGCTAGCAACACATCACTATTTTGAATCCCCTTTCCACCTATACGCCCGAAATCATGCTAAATGGATATAGGGATATACCCTTATTTATAACCGCTCTATAGGCTTCTGCTAACTTAGCAATCGTTTGTCCTTATCTATTTTGTGAAAGGTAAATTTCAAAGTGACAGATAAGGACAAACGATTGCTAAGTTAGCAGAAGCCTACAGAGCCTTTATGAATGAGGGGGTTAGACGTGATTTTTCATGTGTTTTATGTACAATAAAGAGTTATACATACATACATACATTCATTTGTGTACGTATAAATCATGCTAAATGTGGTTTTTAAGTCTTGTTACTGTATAGGCTCTGTCTAACCAGTAATCTAACTAATATTATAAATGCGAAAGTATGGATGGATGAATGGATGGATGTTTGTTTGTTACTCAATTACGTCAAAACGGCCCAACGGATCTGGATGAAATTCGGCACATAGATAGAGAAAAGTCTGGAATAGCACATAGGCTACTTTTTATCCCGGAAAATTGCGTAGTTCCCGCGGGATAGCGATAAACGAATTCTTTGCAGACGAAGTCGCTGGCAACAGCTAGTCTAATCCACCAGTTTCCCACAACTTGCGATGTGGCCTGCTCACGGGCACTTCAAACTACAAATACAAGTGCCGGCACGTAAGTCTAGCGATGACCGTTGATGCGCAGTAGTCGAAAATAAGGTATCGCGGGGGAGTGCAGGGGACGCGGGCGGGCGTACTCCACGTTAGACTTACGTGCCGCCACCTGTACGTACCTAAACTAAATTAAATATAAAAATAATTGAAACATACGAATGAAATGGCTTAGAATTAATTCGCAATTCAGTCAATTCAGATGGTAATGGTGTGACTATGAAATCGTATACTGTTATATTTCTAAGTAAAAGTACGCACTAAACCATTAATCTTATTGCAATTGCTGCCGTTAGTTGCATATTAAATGCGATTGCCAAATTCTGTATTATTTTGTGGCTTTTACTTTTACAATTCAATGACAAATAAAGTAATATTGAAATACAGAAAGTTTAATAACGACATGCATGTTTAAAGGTGCGACCACACCGCCGCTTAAAAAACGGTGACGTTACGGAATCGCAACAAAATGTATGAAGAAACGGTGAGAAAACTCGACGGATACGACACGTCACTGCGTATACGCGGCGGTTTGGTCGCACCCTAATAAAGTGCAAGTTTTGTTCGAATCAACCGGATAGCTTAGTGGTTAGAGAATCTGACCATGAAGCTTGTGGCCCTAGGTTCCGTCAGCGGTCAGAGCAGATTTTTATGGAAAATCATCGTCATCATCATGGCCTTTTGGTGATCCAATTTATGTAGGCCTCTTCCCTCTTCTTCCACTCTTGGCGATCTTGTGCCCGTCTCATCCAGTCTCGACCTCCGTGCCGTCGAATGTCGTCCATCCAGCGCTGCTGTGGTCTGCTGCGCCCTCGAGTATCCGATAGGAAATACGAATGTTTAATCTCGAGCCTTGGATGCTTAATTGAGTGATGTCGAAAAACCATGCTACTATTCTGCGCGCACAAAACCGCGGCCAACAGCTAGTATTATTATCTTGAATTCAATGAATAATCCTACTATCCTACTAATGTTATAAAATGCGAAAGTTTGTGAGGATGGATGGATGCGACGATGTGAGTGTGTATGTTTGGTCCTTCTTCACGCTGAGACGACTGGACGGATTTAAATAAAATTTGGAAGGGAGATAGCTGGTACCCTAGATTAACACATAGGCTACTTTTTATCCCGGCAAATTGCATAGTTCCCGCGGGATAGCGATAAACATGTCAAAGATCGAAGCTGTCTAATGTAAGTCTTATTCTACGTGGACGAATTAATGCAATAAATCCGATGCTATTTGTAATCTGTCCGCCGTCGGATATTACCGGGCTTCCTATTCTGTAATGGTTTACGTGAGCCTCGAACCTGTTTGGAGTGTCACTTGTCAAATTACGCGGACGAGATTGGCTTGATTAAACACGACTACGACTGCTGATTACAGACGAAATTACATTTAACTAGGGATGTCTGTAGCGGCCAGGACCAAGGCTGCTGATGGTAGCGGGTTTTAATAAAACTTCGATATTTTTCGACTGCGATATATTTCTTAGGGTAAGTACTTACTGGTACAAACAAAAGTGCCTATTCGCTCTAGTGGATTTAAAGCAAGTGTTTTAAAATTACCGTTTAAGACGGGTACAATTATAATATTTTTTGGGTATGTAAGAGGCTGTTATTGGTTACAATAAAAACTACGTCACGCCCTATGTCGTACGTTCCGTTTCTACGTTTGAAGTTATATAAATTAAAATATTAAAATGAAAACAGTTGCGTTAGCAACATGTCCTATTTTATTGAATCAGGCGTTACTTTGCGGAGGTCCATTTCAATGAACACAAAATATTTACCTTGCTACTCCGCTACTTACGTGCAAGATAACCAAGCTTGTTCGAAATGTGTACGTTTTTCATGCGACGTTGGTTCGCATGTACATCGGTTGTGCTCTAACTTTGATAATGATCCCGTAGAGGGATCGATACGCGCGTCAGTGTTTGTGTGGTGATGGATTAATTAAGTTTGTGGGATTTGTGTGCGTTTTGTGTGGCGTTAGTGGAGGGATACGTTTCGCACAAGCTTGGTTATCTTGCACGTAAGTTGCGGAGTAGCAAGGTAAATATTTTGTGTTCATTTTAGGGATGTCCTGCCAATGTCAACATCACTACATCTAATATAACTAAATATTATAAATGCGAAAGTATGGATGGATGGATGTTTGTTTGTTACTCAATCACGCCAGATAGGCCCTACGAATCTTGATGAAATTCGGCACATAGATAAAGAAAAGTCTGGAATAGCACATAGGCTACTTTTTGTCCCGGAAAATTCCCGCAGGATAGCGATAAACGAATTATTTTCAGACGAAATCGCTGGTAACAGCTAGTAGTAAATAAAACAAAATCGCTTTCCGCTGTCTGACTGTCTGTCCCTATGTATGCTAACATCTTTAAAACTACGCAACGGATTTTGATGCAGTTTTTTTAATAGATAGAGTGATTCAAGAGTGAAGTTAATGAGCAATATTGTACATCATGTTATGCAGCAATGCAACGCGTAGCTTACGTTAACATTATTTTAATGTCATTCACCTTGCACGCGAATTAGTTTAGATATATGTAATTTTAAGCATATTTTATAATTTTAATTCAGTGTACGATTGACCAGCTGGATATAGCACCTCTACTATATTCGCGGTCTTTTAATCCCCAGCACTCATCCTCTACTATTTGATATTGACATCTAATTATATTCTCATACAGTTAATTGATGACGTGGTCTTTGACTGCTGGCCTATTGGAAAGGCTCAGAATCGCTCAACGAGCTATGGAGAAAACTATACTCGGAGTTTCTTTGCGCGACAGAATCCGAAATACGGAGATTCGCCGAAGAATTAGAGTCACCGACATAGCTCGAAGAGTATGTACGTTGAAGTGGCAATAGGCAGGCCACATCGCTTGTGGAACAGACAACCGTTGGGGGAGAAAAGTTCTTGAGTGGCGACCGCGAACCGGAAGAAGCAGTGTTGGCAGGCCTCCCACTAGGTGGACTGACGACATCGTAAAAGTTTCGGGAAACCGGTGGATGCAGGTGGCGACTTGTCGTTCAGTATGGTGTGCTAAAGGGGAGGCCTTTGTTCAACAGTGGACGTCTTCAGGCTGGTGATGATGATGATGACAGTTAATTTGTATAATTCTACGCAGACGAAGTCGCGGGCAGAAGCTAGTTATTGATAAGAAAGGGTTTATGCGGAAAACAAAATGTAACATGATACATTTTTAATCTCCGACGCAAAAACAGCGTTATAAGTTTGAAATCGATGTATGTGTGTTTTTGTCTGTAGTATCGTAGCTCTCAAACGGATTGAACAATTTCTATTAGATTTTTTTCATTCAAAAGCCAGTTTCCCTGCGGTAGTTCTTAGCCATGATTGAAAAAAGAAATATCATTTTAAATTTTTGGTTATGGGTTTTAAATTTTTTATCCAGGCAGCTTTACTTTAGTAATTAGGTATAGATATATTTACAAATATTTCACAGACGAAGTCGCGAGCAAGCCCTAGTACTATGTCAACAGTAACTCGAACTCATTATCCAAATAGTGGGTAATTTAGTAAAACCAGTGCGTAAATAGTAATCCAATCGAGAAGCATTCGGGATCCCGGTCGTTCCGTGGTTTAGTTTGATTAATTACACACCTACTTAGTAATACTTGTAATTATATAATTCTGGTGGAACGGATTCGTATCAATTTGATTAACTAAGTTGATACAAGTTTGTTAAGATACGTTAAGGAAGTATTTTAAACCCCAGACGCAAAAAGAACGGGGGCCTTACCATGACGTCCTAATTCCGACTCAGTTCAAGCTTTAGCTGTCACTTTTAGTATGAATCTGACAGCGAGCGAACCTAAACTGAAACGCATTAAGACGTCATGGTAAGGCCCCAGGTAATGTTATAAGTTTTTAATCAATGTGGCGTGACTGTCAAAAGGATGGATCGATGCCAATGCGTTCTTTTTTATTCGAAAGGACAGAGCTAGCATAATGTATTATATCATAAAACTAACTTATATCTTACAACTATTTTATAACTAATTGGTTAAGGTTTAAATTAGGGTCATTGCTCTTCTAGCTTTCTAGTATGTCTACTCTCTATGCTCTGGTTTCTGTTGTCCTGTCAATCGTTCGAAGATTAACTGGAAGAGATCCCTTGAAGGGATAAGTTCGCCTTTGTACATCTATTTGTCTCATTATCTGTAAAATTAATGTGTTTTATGTACAATAAAGAGTTATACATACATACATACATACATACTAATGTGAATGCAAAAAATGTGTAGCCTTATCTACGCATGCTACGAAGCGCCGTAGCAAGCCTACGAAACATTCAGTCACTAATGAATGCTTGAAAAAAACTCGATTTTGTTTATAGCTTAGTTTCGTAATGTCAAAATGTATGGAAACTATGCTTATTTTACAAGGCTTATACAGCACCAAAGTTTCACTGATTTTACTACTGCTTCCCAAAGACCGCCGTTTTGAGACTCATTTGGAGGAAGTTCTAGAAAGCAAAAAACCTTGAATTAAAAATTATTTTTTTTGCGTGAGGTATTTGCTTGCTTTTAATTCGTACTGAACCCTCAGTGCGCATGTCCGGCTCAAACTTTTCGGTTTTTCTCACTCACTATTCCACTTCTTATGCAAATATGGCTGTTAATAAATCCACTTGATTGTTATTCTCATCCCTATTTATCTTTTCAGGTAAGTCCCATCTCAGTGCACAAGGTGAACGGTAAGTTTTGGAATATACAACACCAGCGCCGCCATTCGGGTCGTGGAAAAAAAAGGAACTTTTTAGCTAGGTTACACGCGAGTGTCCGAGGTTGTGCCTTTCACTTCGTCTTTTGGTAAGGTCTTGCATTGGACAAAGCGAGTGGTTGTGTTAGTTCCTTGTGTTTTATATAGATGGCGCTTTATTAAAAAAAGGATGAATGAAAGTAATGCAAACGTGCTGAGGTTTTTTCTGATTATTTTTAAACGAAAAATAATTCAGAAACGACTCGTTGTACATATTTAGCGAAGATTTATCAGCAAACTTACATTACAAAAAAAAATTAACTCTATTATTTAATTAATTTAAATTCGATTTATATTTACATGATTTCTTTTACAAAATAAAAAAAGTAAAGAAGTTGTTTATTTAAGTGACTTTGGATTGCTACACAAGTGTTAAACCTCGTTTTAACAATGTAAACAAATTCCCGGCAAGGCCACACTGCAATAACAAAAGTGATGATAATTACAATTTCGCAATATCACACTTAAACACATATTAACACTTAATCCTACCATTCTTGTTAACTGTTATTCGTAATTAACTATAAAAGAGGTATGTAGTTTTACTACATGACGACATAATAGCACCACTGAAATAAACCGCAAGAGTGATTCTAAACAGCGTACTGAGGTTCCGTACAACGTTGTTAAGAATAGCCACTCTCCAGTAAAGCTTGTATTTTCTTACTAGCTTCTTCCCGCGACTTCATCCGCGTAGAAAGACTTACTAAACAGAACTAAAGTAGATAGTATATTCTGCAATAATTATTTACGTTGCGACTCTAGGCAGCTACAACCTTTAACATGTTTATCGCTATTGCAGGAACTATCCAATATTCCTGGATAAAAAGTAGCCTCTGTTTCAATATAGGGTACTAACTATCCCCGTTCGAAGGATCCCAATCCGTCCAGTCGTTTCAGCGTGAAGGAACAAACATACACACTCACTCGCATCCTCACAAACTTTCGCATTTATAGTACTAGTAGGATATGTAAAGTCCGTGAACTTCTTGAATGTCGGGTTCGTCTTGCTGTCTCACTCACTCCTATGGGTTTGATACTAGAATAGGTCGAAGGCACTACCATGCTGGTCTAGGAGCAAAGAAAAAATATACAATTGTAAGGTAATACTTAATAGGAACGTCAGGGTGCGAAAGAGACAGAATGCGTGATTTTACGTGGTAAGGTTCAAAAGTTTCCGGCCTAATAATGAAAATTAACGTTTAGGTTAAAAAAAATATTTTTATTTTTCAATGTAGTCTCCTCCTATTGTTATACATTTTTCAGATCGTTTGATTAACATTTCTATGCCTTTAAAATAATATTCGGAAGTTTTGTCTTCGAAATGCTCGAAAACTGCAGCAGCGACCTCATCATCGGACGAAAATTTTCTCCCCCTTAAGTCCGATTTAAGTTTAGAAAATAAAAAATAGTCGCTTGGGGCTAGATCAGGGCTGTAAGGTGGGTGACGGATTGTTTTAAATCCACATTTAGATATAGCCGCCTTTACAACTGCAGCCGTGTGGACAGGCGCATTGTCATGAAGAAGACGGACACCCCTGCTGAGTTTTCCTCGACGTTTAAGCTTTATTGCTTCTCGCAACTGGTCTATAAGGCAAGCATAGTAACTGCCGTTTACTGTCTGATTGCGTTCTTTGATATCTATAAGCAATATCCCTTCGCAATCCCAAAATATTGTGGCCATTATCTTTTTGGTAGATTGGCACACCTTTGCCTTTCGAGGGGGTGCTTCCCCAGAACGACGCCACTCCATCGACTCTCTTTTCGAAAGAGGATCATAGTATAAGACCATAGTTTCGTCTCCGGTAACAATGGACTGGATAAATTCACTCTCACATGACTTGAACTCCTCTAAAAGTTCCTTGGAGCACGCCACTCGTTCGTTCAGCTCGCTGAGCACTCGAGAGAAGTTTCGGGACCCATCTTGCACTAACCTTATTCATGTTTAGATGGTCGTGTAGAATCCTAAGGACTGTTATTTTCGTAAGTCCCGTTCTTGACGCTATTTCCTTCGTCTTTAGTCTTCTGTCCTTCAGTACCTCTTGTTCGACTAAATCGACGTTATCTTGCGTAAGAACCTCAACAGGGCGGCCTGGTCGGGGTTCGTCATCGATGGACTCACGCCCTAAACAAAACTGCTTACACCAATCCTTAACAGTCGAAACCGAAGGGGAGGAATTCCCGTACACGTTATCTAACCTTTCTTTGATTATAGTTGGACTTATGCCTTCCTTTGTCAGAAATTTTATCACTGATCGATACTCCAATTTGAACATTGTACAAATTACACCGCTTTTTATATTTAAATCAAAGAAAATTTTATGAAAACGAAAGTTACAATCCACGAAATTATCCACACAATAGCTGAATAAATGACAAATAAAATGACATTCATTTGTTTCTTGTTTTCTTCTTTTAAATATATACGGCCAGGAACTTTTGAACCTTACTGGTATTAATGAAAGACAGAGACGTATGAATAGTGAGTTTGAGCGATGAGTGAAAGGGAAGATTAGTTTATATAGGATAACGTAAGGTGTTAAAGAGGGATGAAATGGTTTTTTTTTTTTCCGGTTCGAAGGACCAAAATGAAATGGATTTTTGCAGGTCAAATTAGATGCAGACACAGGTTAACACTGATTTTATTAGTTTTTAGCAAAATACACTTTTTAAAGTAAATTTTCAATGCAGAGCGATGCGCACAGCGCGGACGCCATTAGAGAGAGAGCGAGACGGCATATCTTCCGTCTTATTCGGAACAAGGGACTTACGATACGAAATAAAAGCATTATGGCGGATCCTGTGTTTTAATTCTTACACAGTGTACCAGTTTGCTTCTGTACTCGCGCAGATGGTAAAAGCCCATCGAGGGAATGGGCGACATTCGTAGGTATCATGTATTAAGCGATGCGGTTAGCAACTCATCACTACTTTGATTGCATACATACATACCGTCACGACTTTTTCCCACATGGCTAAGCAGAGACTACTTTGTTCCACTTGTTACGATCCTGACTCTCTTTCGCTTCATCCACATTCATCATACTTTACATACATGCTCGCCGATTTTGGGTAACCCCTGACCTGGCCTTTTCAAAACGTCTCCTATTTGGTCCCGGAACGTCCTTTTAGGCCTTACTCTCCCAACGCAACTATGTAAATGACTAGTTCAATTAGACCTGTTATTTTCGTCTAATCTACATACATACATACATATCGTCACGCCTCTTTCCCACAGAGCAGAGACTACTTTGTTCCACTTGCTACGATCCTGACATACCTCTTTCGCTTCATTCACATTCATCAATCTCTTCATACATGCTCGTCGGTTTCGGGTACTCTTGACCCGGCCTTTTTCCAAAACGTCCCCAATCAAAAAATTAATCTAATCGTCTTATTTAGTTCGTCTAATCTAATCGTAGTTATTTAAATTCAGCGCATTCTTTCACCACTTTCTAGTGGCTTTCAAAAATTGGACAGAGCTCTAGTGGATTATTATTATTATTAGCCTACTAGCTTCTGCCCGCGACTTCGTCTGCGTAGAATTAGCAATTGGCATGTTTATCGCTATCTCTCGGGAACTGTAAAATTTTCCGGGATAAAAAGTAGCCTATGTTTCAATCTAGGGTACCAGCTATCTTCGTTCCAAAATTTATCCAAATCCGTCCAGTCGTTTTAGCGTGAAGAAGGAACAAACATACACACTCACTCACATCATCACATCGTCACATCGTCACAAACTTTCGCATTTATAATATTAGTAGGATTGGAGTATCCCACTGATGGGCAAAGGCCTTCCTTTTTTCCACCATTCATCCAATTCGTCCCAGTCGAGGGTCTAGTGATTGTAAAACCTAATAAATGTATGCTTTAGATTAATAAGGTTTAGTCCCTTGCACACGGAACTCTATAAATTACCTAACAGTAGCCGATCTTAATATTTAATGCACGAAAAGCCTCACGCATGCGTCCTACTCTATACCTTATAGTCATCAAACGATGACTTCACCGGGTCCTATGTGTAAGTAAAGCCATTAATGGAATGAATAACGTTAATACAAACATAGCGATAGATTCCTTTGTTAAAGCAGTTAAAATTGTTATTTTCTTTCGGTGTTATTACAAAAAAGTTATGCAGACGTTGAACGCGTGTCTAAAAATTAATCCAATGATTTAAGGTTGATTTTGCAATAGATTATTCTTTAGACGCGTGTTTAAGTTTTGTGTTATATTTATCTTTTGAAGTTGACTTCTTTATAGCTACCATCTAATGGCCGATTTTTCAATCGTCAGACAGGCCCTATTCGATGAACAACTCTATGGGTATCTTTCAGTTAAGTGCTTATCTGAGGATTGAAAAATCGACCCTAAGTTCAATTTATAGTCTGCAAGCTCGCGTTGAATACTATTCTTACAAACGAGCTAACAAATTAGGTAGTTCTTATATTAGTGACCTGAACAAGACAAGTTGTCATGATATTTCAAGCAATTTATAAAAGACAGCCCCCTATTTCACAAACTGGACAATTGTCGGTGATAAGTGGCCATTCTGTTTACATTACAAACTCGAACAAGATCTACTCCGGTTGGCTTCATATTGACTACGCCTTGCATGTCGAATTGTCACATATCACCATTTATTGTCAAAATTAGTGAAATAGGGGCCTGTGGCCTTACCATGATGCCTTAATGCGACTCAATTCCGAGAAAGTTGGATCGCTCGCCGTCAGACCCATATTAGAAGTGTCAAAAACGCCAGCTAAAACGTAAAATTGGGTCTGAATTGAATCGCTTTAAAACGTTATGGTAAGGTCCCTTGAGAAATTATTTATGTCTTAACCTTCCTCATGAATCACTATTATATCGTCCAGAAGACTGAGTGAACAGACAGACGCGGTCTTTGTTCTTTAATACTATTGTAGTAATAAACCATCAAATGGCAGTATAATTTTCCAGGTCCAAAAGTGTTTTTCCGGACAAACAGTTAATGAATAGGCAGAAAATGATTATTACGTCTACTCAACACAACTTCCAAAGAAAATAACCTGTACATATAACCGCGACTAACCAAAAAACAAGGCTAAATATAAACATGCATTAAAACTAAAACATAGAACTTTGTATGTCAGAGTTATGGTAACGAGCAGAATCGCCCACTAACCTCAATTCATCTCAAGGCCACGATGAAAGTGAAATGAAACCGCAAGACGCAATGAAAGTGAAACGAAATGATAGTAACACGAAATGAAAATGAGAGTGCAGCGTGTTAAGTAATAGTGTGTAGAAAGTGGTACCTAGATGATGATTAATTAACTGATTTGATTAATTTTAGAGTAGATACGCTGTAATTAGTGTCGTTTATTTACAAACTAAAATTCGACTGCGTAAACATTTTCGTTACTCAATCTTTTAAGATAAAAACAAATGCTCAAATTTCCGAAGAGAATTTGAATTAAAATATAAGTGTTATTCCGGACTGTAATCTATCTGTGTGCCAAATATGATCCAGTTGGCTTATTGTCTAACTCGCTCGCAATCGCCTTCGTGTTAGTTTTGATTTTGACAGTTCTTGTATGAATGTGACAGCTAGCTGATTCCAACGCCAATTGTCAGCCCATACATGAACTGTCAAAATTAACACGATGGCGATTGCGAGCGAGTTAGACAATAAGCCTACTGATCTGTCCAGCCGTTCAGGCGTGGACAAGTAACAACCATCCTTACATACATACTCACAAACATTCTTATTTATAACATTAGTAGGAGTGGGAAGTGATTTGGAATTATGGCTGCCCCCCGTCTAGCAAGTTTATTTAGTTAAATAATAAAATTATTCGTTTCAAATCTTAATTTCATAGATTAAATCCAATAAACCTAATGATGATTAACTCTTACATTGATTAATGATGTTCAATATCAACCTTCAAAGCGTAATTGACGGTAGAATCATTAAATACCATCAAACGAAACCTCAACGCAAACGTGTTGTGAAACCACGTCGTATCATTAAAACCATTGTTTCATTAAGACTAACAATCATTAATTCCCTGCCAATCATTAGATTGCATTGCAGTTTTAAAATTCGAACGGTCAGTGACCCGGCAAGGTCGGCCATTGTTATAAAATTGTTGTCATAGCTCGCGTATTATTGGCCAGTGACTTGGAACCGTTAGCGTTCTAAATTTTAAAATTTAGTCGATATTCCGTGTATTCGATTATTACTAGCCAGTTATTCTTAAAAAAATATTATTTTAAAGAGATTCTGTTTGTAAAAACAACTTTCAATACACGTTCTTAGCCACATATTTAGGTAACATTACCCACTCTATCAAATATCTTAGCGGTTATGCGATCCTGGTGTCACCTGTCATTTCTGAAACAATATATTATTCAATAGTACTTTCAAAGACATTTCCAATTATTTTTATATGTATACAAGATTTAGACTATAAATGTGAAATATATAAAATCGTCTTAATATCATTCAATGATAGTAGACTTGGAAATAAGTAAGCGAATATTGTATAATAAAGACTGAACTGGGCTAACTTTGTAGGGCCGTAAAGTTGACGTTTTAGTACCCACTGTAATAAAGCCGTACGCTTAAATTATACTGCAAAGATTGACGATGCTAGAGAAACCGTGATATACAGCGAGATATATTAGACGAGACCGTTTGTAGAGTTCCGTACCCAAAGGATAAAAATGGGACCCTATTCCTAAGTCTCCACTGTCCGGGTATCTATCCGTCTATCACCAGGCTGTATCTCATGATTTGTGATAGCAGGACAGTTGAAATTTAGGTACACAGATGATTATACATGATGTATTTCTGTTGCCGCTATAACAACATTATATTATTTATATTTATATTTATAAGCCTTTTTATTCCGAATTCGCTACAATTTCAGTAAGTACATGTTGTTGTTGTTGTTATTGTCGTTTATTTATTAAATTGTCGCGCAATTCGGCGTGCCTCATGGCATAGGCTTCCTCCGTGTATTGGAGGGTTTGGGCTATATAACAACATATTCTAAAATCTAAATATTTTTATGTCTATCTGTCTATGTAAGTACCTACCTAACCAATATAAAATGACCCCACACTGCTTGACACTTTGGCTTAATTTCCGTTAGTCATAAAGCGTTTTATTTCTAAAACTAACCTAACTTAACACCTTTTCTACATTTTGATCATTTTTTCTAAATTCGTGATTTCATTGCACAATTTCATGTGCTATTAGAAAAACTTTCAATTGAAGTGAACTCTTAGAATGCCATTCGGGTTTATCTTGCTCGCTCGCTATCTCCCTCGATTCAAGTATCAAACCCATAAGAGTGAGTGAGACAGCAAGACAAACCCGATTGACATTCTAAGCGCTCACGGGTTGTAGATGAATCAATATTGACAGAAACCGCTGTTTCTCTAGCCCCACGCACACATGGGCACTCATCGCGAACAGTCACACGTCAGTGCAGATGTGTGACGGACTCGAAAGTGTTGCACACCGCCTAATAGACGGACATTGGCTATCTGATTGTCCGTTTGTCGATTGTTAGGGCTTCCGTGGCTCCTTTACATTCCGTCTTGGCTTAGATCGATGGATAAGGCACAACACGAAGTTTATACGAGTGAGGCAATAATGTTCTATTTCAGGTATAATCGTACATCGCCAGCTTGCGAGGTGTCTGATCCGGTCATATACATACAGTCACGCCTCTTTCCCACGGGGGTAGGCAGAGACTACTTTGTTCCACTTGCTACGATTTTGACATACCTCTTTCACTTTATCCGCATTCATCAATCTCTTCACACATGCTCGTCGGTTCCGGGTACTCCTGACCTGCCCTTTTTTCAAAACGTTTCCTATTTGGTCCAGGCCCATCCGTCTAGGCTTTTCTTCTTCTGGTCATCAATCCAATAAATATTATGCTTCACGAATCACCTTTAGGACTTTTAATTATTTCAATAAGAAACCTCTTTGGATTGAATTTGAGAATAGCAACTTCTAAAGGTATGCAAGAGGCTTTTGCTAGTAATTGCTTTATGTTTGTACGATTGAAGATTACGATTGCTCCAATTGCTTTGCGTAACTTCTACTGACATTCCTCTAGATCAATGATAGAATGTAGAACTATTTTACATTCACTATTACCATCAAAATAGACGCGATCTTGCATAAATGGTTTGGCGGGCTTATACCGACCATGATTGACGACTTCATCAATATCATCATCAGCGTATACAATTAAAGGCGACCGTTTTACCCCATCTTAGGCTTCTCACTAAACTCTGGCACTTATACAGGGTGTCAATATACCCTTTAACTTTTTTCACAAAATTGTCAGGTAAGTCTATTTGAACACCCTTGCAAAGTTTGACGCTCGTGGTTAATTAATTGACACTTGAATTGACGAATCTTAAGACGCATTTCAGTACTATGCTCTCAGTGTATCTTTTCATTTATAAGTTACGCGAATAGCGCTACTAGAAACGTCATTTTGTACCTCAAACTTCATTCGCAATATATGGGGCCTGGCTTAATTTTATCGCATTAATAAAAAACAAGGTTAATGAATCCAAATTATAACTTTGTTAGGACAGAAAATACACATTGGTTTATTATTCTGTGTAGCCATGTAGATTATTGTAGATTTCCCCATGCGTTAATTTCTCTTCAGATCAGTCATAATTTTTGTCTTCATCTCAAAATATAACAACATAGTAAACAAGATTTACCTACGTAGCTAAGGATATTTAACATTTAATATTTTTGTTTACGATTTTATTTAACGTATTTTCCAAAGGCTTTACGCCTCATAGCTAAGTGAAGGATCCAAAGCGCATTGATACAATATAATATATGTAAATGTTTCTATTACTTACGTAAATATTTCATCAGTCCATTGAAATGCATAGCATAACATTCATGTTATAATTTTAATACCAAATTAAATTAAATTTGATTATGTTAACTAGTGAACTGACTGTGAATTTCAATCCTTAGTTTGATAAAAAAAATTACTTAGTGATTTTAAATTACGTACTTTATCTCATTCTTTAACCATCCCTAATAAAATGCTCCTGTCAACTACTCCGAAGTTTCAATGTCTCTTAATTTTATTCTGCTTTATTATTGTACAATAAAGACGTGTTTTCAAGCCTACATAGTTTCTTAAAATATTTCAGCAGGCTTAGTTTGACTAAATAGCCCCATAGGATGTTTGTCAGGATTTTAAAATCATAGTTGACAAAATGTTTCCATATTCATCGATGCTCAAAGTGAACCGCGTCAACTGGACTAAATGAATCAAAAATTTTAATGAAAAATACTTGTAGAGGTTTTAAGCTGTGTTCCGGTGTGGAGAGTAAGACAGCCGGGGAAATTACGGGCACAAGAGGCATTTCATCTAAGTCCTCTAGGTTGGCAACGCATCTGCAATCCCTCTGGGGTTGCGGGTGTCTATGGGCAGTGGTTATCGCTTACCATCAGGAGACCCACTTGCTCGTTTGCCTTCCTATTCGCATAAAAAAAAAACAACCTGCTAGAATATTCCGAAAGAATTCTAAGAGACTTTGTACATAGCGTTTTCTTTAGTTACAAAAGTACCATCAGATTTCACAGCCTGTTTGCACCGGCCGCAACATCTATGTACTTGTATTTGCATTTCAAAACTGACCGATATTAATGGCGGTCCTAACATTACTACCTCACTCCCCAACGCATAATCTTGTGCTCTCGCTAAAACAAAACTTGTGTAATTTGTGATTTTACATTTTCGCAACACACATCCTCATGGTACGGCGACGCTCTGTCGCAAACTATCTAAATCACCATCTAGCGATATTTTGTAATGCACAATGCTATTTACCTAAATGGCACGGCACAAAGCTACAATTTGTGCCATTATGACGCGCTTGGAGCTTGTTTTAACGTGGTTTTATACGTTTTTAAAGCGTAATTTAAAGTGAAGCGGCGGCTAATTGCATGTAAAGACGGCAAGCATTGCGCAAACTAAATATCACGTACTTAGTACATTTATTGTCAAGCTAGGAGCTTGCGCCATGCGGCCAGCGGCGATCCCGCTGATACCAATCTAGGCCATATTATAACGCATTTCGTAAAACAGTACAATGCAAATAATGTGTTTCTTTTATTACCTCTAATTGCGTGTCTGACGCCTCAGCTAATTACGACTAAACTTTGCAATTAAACAACGTTGTATCATTATTTTTTGGCTAAGCCAAACTTTATTACACTTCAGTTCGTATAAAAAATACTTTAAAAAGGGGAAGATTGGAAAATTTCTATAATATAACAGGTACATCAACTCAAGACTAAAAAAAACGTAACACCGATCAGGCTAAGCTTAAACAAAAATCACAACAAATAAAAAATAGACTATTTAAAGAGAGTATTGTCAGTGCGTTTCGAACGCGGGTCGCGGGCCGGTACCTCCAAGGATCTGGTGAAGCCACTATCCTTCTGAGGGCGCGGCCCGCGGCCCCCGCGCGTCATTAGTGCTAAGCTTATATTTATATCACATTCAGTATTCGGCTTCCTGCAGCCTCTAGTAGCTCTCATGATGTCCGTACTCGTGGCCATGACCATGAACGACAACTGGAACGGGCACCTTCACTGGGTAAGGTACGGGCTTCTCGATGTGAACGGGCACGTGTTTCTCGATGTGGACTGGGTACGGCCTGTCAACGGGCACTTTGACGGGGTAAGGTACGTGCTTCTCCACCGGGTAGGGGATGTGCTTTTCAACTGGGTAAGGCGCTGGCACGGGCACCTTCACTGGGTAAGGCACTGGCTTCTCAACATGCACGGGTACGGGGCGGTCGACAGGGACATGTACGGGGTAAGGCACCTTCTTCTCAACTGGGTAAGGTACGGGCTTCTCTACTGGGTAGGGCACGGGCTTGGGGACATGGACGGGGTAAGGCCTGTCAACATGCACCTTGTAGGGCACATGCACGATCTTTTCAACTGGGTAGGGAGCGGGCACATGGACCGGGACCTTTACTGGGTACGGGACCTTCTTTTCGACGGGGTAGGGAGCTGGTACTGGGACCTTGACGGGCACATGGATGTGCTTCTCTACTGGGTAAGGTTGGGGCACGTATACCTTGACGGGGACGGGCCTGTCAACGGGCACATGGACGGGGTAAGGCACCTTCTTCTCAACGGGGTAGGGTTGAGGGACGTGGACGGGTATTTTGACGATCTCCTTAACGGGGTAAGGTACGTGTTTGACGACGGGGTAGGGAGCGGGTACGTGCACCTTGACGGGGTAAGGTACCTTCTTCTCAACAGGGTAGGGGATGTGCTTTTCTACTGGGTAAGGAACGGCGACGTTCTTTACAACGGTAACGGTTTTGTGCACCTCCTCGTGACCGTGACCACCGAAGTCACCGCCGAAACCACCGCCATAGCTGCCATGTCCGTATCCGCCGTCGAATCCACCCTCGAAGCCTCCGTGGCCGTAGCCCAGTCCAATATCGAATACGCCTCGTTTCTCGTGTTTCTTGTCGTCAGCTGCCGCCTCCTTGTTGTCGGTCACTGCCACTTCTTTTTCTGCTTTCTTCGCTTCTTCCGCGTAGGAGAAGGCCAGAAGAGCCACCAGACTGGTGGCCACGAGCTGCAAAACAATCACTTATGTTAATAAGTTAAGCGGTGAACGTAAACGTGTTTAAGAACAGACAATGAACTGCATAGTCGTGAGATCTTAGCTCTTAATGGGGCATCAAACTAAAAGTGACTGTCTTCGCGATAGCAAATAAAAATAAACTCAACCGGGCCGATCGTGAATGTATGATAGTGAAACGAAAGCAACGCGTAATTAATAGTTAAGTTAATGATTAAATGGTACTAGTTTGACATCCAGTTATAGACACAAAGCGGTGCGAACCGTTCCGCGTTACGCAATACAAATCTAGAACGAGGAATTGTTTCGTTCCCGGCACTTATTAACACTGGCCACTCTACACTTGAGCACTGACACTTAAAATAAAAAATAAAACACACCATGACTCTCATGATGCTGTGCTTGTAGGTTGCACTGAAGTGAAGTCCTGAATGCGAATGATGCGTGTTTGTGGTAAGCTTCGCTATATATACGCGGCAAGAGCGGCCGAGCGGATAAAAAAAAATGCCGCCACTTCGTAGGACTACGTTACACTTTCGCTTTCGGGGGGTATGCGACCGAATTGTTCCATATCTGGCAACATTAGATTTTAATGCTGATTTAATTACTATCTCGAATTGACAATAGCACAGCTGGCTGCATTGGTTTGTAATTAGAGTAGAAAGGCTTCCTGGCACAAATTGAATTTGGAAAAGGAACTGAAACGGCTGTGATAGGTTCGTGCGTAACTTTAAGATCAGAAGTAAAAAAATGGGCAACTTTGTACAAACAAAGCTAATGATTGAATAATACGTAGAATGAAAGCAAAATGACAGCAAAAATTACGTTTTACGGTAAAGATATACTTATTAGCCCATAATTTGACTCTTTCTCAATTTAACTAAAAATGCGTTTTAAACCAGGTTTTTGTGTTCCATATAATTCCATTGGTCATAATTGTTCTACAGTCCTTTTGTTTATTTAGGCACTAAATAGTCACATAGTTAAACATAGTATTTACGACATAGTAAAGTGTGGACCTATTTCAGTTAAGCTAAGTTATTTTATTATCAATTCTAAAATCATGCAGCTACAATTAACTGTTTCAGAAATAAAACAGTTTTATGACTAACGGATTATTATGTCAAACTATTTGGAACTTCAATTTTATGGAAAACAGACCCGTTTTAAACGTCTTCTATAACTTAAAAAAGTCGAACTTCAACAAACATAAAATTCTTATTTAACTCTTTGCAAAATCTAATTTAATGTTCAAATTCAGCACATGACTTGATAGCTCATTGAGTCGTCGAATCAATATTTCGTCACTGACTCTACAAATGTACGAGAGGTGTATGTTTGTTAGAATTTCATAATTATACACAATGGAATACGAATTCGAACCAATATTAATTATATGCAATAGGCATATTTTATATTACTCTAAGAATGGGTTGTATTTCTGTTTGATTATATCGATTTGGCTTTTCGCAACGCGTTTAAAAAAGTCACGGTAGCTCAGTGGCTTGACCTGTGACCTCTTAATAGATGGTCATGGGGTCGAGCACGGGCTCGCATTATTGGTTTTTTACAATAATTAAAATTAACAATGAGCTTTTTGGTACCGTCAAACGTGGTGAGAAGGCATATCGGGGGGAAAAGGGATATAACAACTAATATTTGGTGTTTTCACTTGCTACTTAAAATTTCTGGCTCAGCTTGCTCTAAAGTAGTTTAGTTATATTGACATATTATATCTCCTATTTTCTGGTAATTAGTAAACTATTTTGAGAACGAGCAGATACTCTACAAGCTGCTAGACCGATTTTTAACAAACATGGCTTAAAACAACAAACATGGCACAACAACAACACAACACATACAACACAACACACATAAACATGGCTTATGGCATGGCATGGCTTAGAGGTATGTCAGGATCGTAGCAAGTGGAACAAAGTAGTCTCTGCCTACCCCTGTGGGAAAGAGGCGTGACGATATGTATGTATGTATGGCTTAAAAACCGCATCGTAATAGATTCATCCGTTTGATAGCTACGACGCCACACACAGACATCAACCTCAAACTTATAACACCCCTTTTTGCGTCGGGGGTTATTAAAGGACTTTTTACGAATAAATCTTCGCCTATATAGCTGTTGCATTAAGGTTTATTTATCTTTCAAAACCATCCGCTGCCAAGAAATTTAAAAACAAGACTATAAATCTCAAGATACGCTCTGTGAGTGTAAAATCTAGCCTATATTTGGTCTAAATGCCTGGACCTGTCTATCGGCTAGTGTTTCACCAATGCATAACCAGTTTGCGGCGGTTACGTATTCGTTATAATCATAGGAATCTTGCTAATATTATAAACGCCAAATGGGTCTATAATTCTGTCCCGAAAATTTGAAGTTTGGAATGTAGTTTGTCAAAATTTTACATACATACATACATATCGTCACGCCTCTTTCCCACAGGGGTAGGCAGAAACTACTTTGTTCCACTTACTACGACCCTGACATACCTCTTCCGCTTCTTCCACATTCATCAATCTCTTCATACATGCTCGTCGGTTTCGGGTACTCTTGACCTGGCCTTTTTCCAAAACGTCCCCAATCAAAAAAAAAAAAAAAAAAATAAATATCAAAAATCAAAAAAATCAAAATTTTCGTTTCATATAAAGTGTTTAATTTCTGAAACAGTATTTTTTTAGAATTGTTACAAAACTTACAATCACACCTACTAACTTCTGATGACTTTTCCAAAATTCATGCACGATGTCATGTTCTACGAACAAAAATTATGACTAACAATTATTATGGACAATGCATGATGGTACAAATGGGGAGCAGATGCGAAAGGTTTGTGGGTGTGTGTTTGTTTGTTACTCTTTAACACTAAATCGGTTGTACAGTATGACTGATATGGATGACATTAGCTCTCTCTCTCTCTTTCTCTCTCTAAATTATTAAAAGCTTGGTTTGAATCCACGAAATTTCTTCATGCAACATAAATGAAGATCGATGAAGTTTTAGGAATATGTAGTAATTTAATTCGGTAAAGCCCGGTGTGATTAACAGCGCATTTACTATAACTGTATTATTGTAAAATTTTAGTGATAAAGAAATAAAGTGCTAAATTTTAAATAAAAATGTTAAATACCTATTTTATTGAATCAGGCGTTACTTTGCAGAGGTCCATTTCAAATATTTTTTAATGAAACAAAAACAGCTTGGTTATCTTGCACGTACCTAAGTAGCGGAGTAGCAAGGTAAATATTTTGTGTTCATGAAAATGGACCTCCGCAAAGTAACGCCTGATTCAATAAAATAAAAAAGAAACAAAAAAAAACTAACCCAGCCACCTGCCGAAATATAACGGTTTTTTTTTAAAGGCCTTATATTTTATGTATAAGTATGTTTCTCCTGGTGTCTAGTACCCCTAAGCTTTGCATAGTCAGGCACTAGGTCGGTTGGTGTCAATTGTCCCAAGATATAATACACACTTCAAAAATGTCTAGGGGTATTTTTTGTCCCTAGACAGTTTTGAACATTTCAATATAGACATATTACTACCGAGTCAAAACATCAAATTTGAATGATTATCCCAAGGCTTTTTTGATGTGTGTATTTCAAGTGCGTGTTTCAGATTTTTAACCTGAATATTTTAATTATTTTGCAATAGTACGGGCTAAACTCGAACACGAATTCACTGAACGTATAATTACATTTTACCTCGATTTTATTGTTGCTAAAATCGGATATATGTTATGTTTTTAATCCTCTAATGATTTTCCTGTCATTATTACTACTTTTCATGAACAATCTGTATATAACTAGTAGTTAAAGGATGATCATTAAAACGCGTAATAGAATAAATCGGGTAAATAAAAAGAAAGACTAGTCGGACTACTAGTTGTATAACTCGGCATCAATCAGGTCATCTTCGCTTCTACTTGTAATTTAGAAATTAAAAAACGTTGGTTTTGTAGAGTCAGCAGTCATCATTACCATATACAGCCGTGTTCACAATCAAAAGTTACAAATTAATTCATAGAGAAAAAAATACAAAAAAAAATATCCGCACCAGGCCTCATCAAAATAAACAAGTGCAAATCTGCCACAAGCTTCGTCATAATTTCCCATAGTGAAATCCGCAACCATGCTTCGTCATATCAACTTAACAATTGAACCCCGGAATGATAAATACCTGGTCCAAACGTCCCAAAAATACTAGCGGCATTGCCCCGCTCAATGGCCAGTGATATTTTTTTTATTTGTTTTTTTTTCTCACAGTTGTCATTGCCAACCATCTCAAACCATATTCGCCTCACACGCAGTCCCGGAATGAGGGGTTGGGATATCAGTTCCCGCGCAGGCCCAGTGCGGTGATAACTTCACACAACATTAAACTGCTGCGCGTGTAAACACATGTTTCTTCATGATTTTCCTTCCCCAAAAAGCTGCAAACGAATTTAATTTTACGAGTCCACTTTTTTATGTAGGACCGGCAACGCACCCGTAACCTCATGTTATGAGCCTCCATGAGCGGCGGTGCGGAAAATTTTTGCAAATACTTAGGCTTCAAGGGACATTTTATTTTTTGATATCGATTGCCGCAAAAAAACTTGACAGAGCGAAAGAAAAAGAAAGAAAGAAAGAAAGAAGACATTTATTCATTTTGTAAGACACACAAATATAAGAGCATACACACAATTTTATAGAAAAGAAACAACAAAAACAAAAAACACATATGAAAATTAGATCATCAGCGTTGTGTGTCTCCACAAAAGTGAAACGGTCGCGGAGAGCTTAGTAGAGTGTAATATGTATTTCAAAACAATAATTTATTTAAGTTTACTATCGTCGATCACACTATATCATAAATTCTGCAATTCAATAAACATAATGACAGAGGTATCATAATTCAGTATCGCTTCGGTCGCCATTTTACTTGAGTCAGAACCGTACATTGAGCTTACAACCAATAGAGAGGTAATAATGCCATCTAATTCCGAAACTAAAAAGTTTTTGAAGTGAAAACTTTAGCGGCGCTGAGCACTTTTTGGGATGGGTAAAAAAATTTAAACTCGCGTCAGGCGTAAGACGGAGGGAGAGTATAAGTACCAGGATGTCAGATCCTCTAAGTCTAAGAGCTCATTTTGAAATGCGAATGAATCGCGTTCGATTTTTGAAGTGTTTGGGTCGTGGAGCAAAAGTATGAGGGCATCCAGTACATTGTTAGAGGTCTGTCAATATAGATAATACGTACTTTTTTTTGTAAGCGGCCAGTACGGTGCGCGTCTTGAGCGTCATGGAGTTTACAACATTAAAATCTAATCTAAGCTGCTGTTTTCATTCTGCTGGCACTCCCGGAGTGCTAGCCGTCCATATTTTTACTAATTACGTACTAATAGAGTACCTACAGTAGTAATTGTGTTACTTTAAATGGACACTCCTGTTGGGGTTTTTTCATCATGGTTTTTGATTTAGTTTAGTCATCCCTTTAACACCTTACACGTTAGATATCGACCAATATAATATGGAAAAATTTGTCAACCACAATTAAAAAACACCGAGTAGCACCCCGGGAGTGCCGGCAGAAGTAAAAACTACACACACGCACACTCGCGCAAGAAGAAAAAAAAACTTCTTCTACACGAGATTCGAACCGCGGTCACTTCAGAGAACGCACTGTTATTCCACACCTTATACCACTAGGCCAAACGCACATACGTTAGAGAGACGAAATTAACGTACACTTTTTATTTTATTCAATCAGGCGTTACTTTGCGGAGGTCCATTTCAATGAACACAAAATATTTACCTTGCTACTCCGCTACTTACGTGCAAGATAACCAAGCTTGTGCGAAATATATACGTTTTGCATGCAAGCCCTCCCACCACTACTGCCACACAAAACGCACACAAATCCCACAAACTTAATTAATCCTATCATCTATTATTTTGTGTGCGTTTTGTGTGGCAGTAGTGGTGGGAGGGCTTGCTTGTAAAACGTATATATTTCGCACAAGCTCGGTTATCTTGCACGTAAGTAGCGGAGTAGCATGGAAAATATTTTAATTCATAAAAATCGAACGCGACTCTAGCTTCATTCGTATTTCAAAATAAGCTCTTAGAGGATCCTCATATCCTGGTACTTAAACTCTACCTTCGTCTTATGTCTGACGCGAGTTTAACATTTTTTACCCATCCAAAAAAGTGCCCAACGCCGCTACTGACTACGAGTACCTATATACCACAGGGGGGTTACCATGACGTTTTAATGCGATTCAATTCTGATTCAGTTTAGGTTCGCTCGCTGTCAGATCCATACTAAAAATGACGGCTAAAACCGGAACTGAGTCGGAATTGAATTGAATTAAGATCTCGTGTGAATTGGTTCTGCAGTTTACGCGTGAAGAGGTAGAGGTAACAGACAGTCACACTTTCGCATTTTATAAAACTAGTATGGATTTTCACTTATTGGTTATGTACTCGTTGCAAACTTACAACATAGGGCTTTGTGCCTTTTAAGGGACTGGGAACAAGACTTCAAAATATTCTCACAGTACATTGAACTGGTTCAGGGGTTCAGGTCATTGTAATTAATTAATTATAAGCTATAGATTAGCCGGACTTATTTATAACTAGCTTCTGCCCGCGATTTCGTCCGCGTAAGAAGTAGCAATTGACATGTCTATCGCTGGCCATTGTGGGCGTATAGATGGAAAAGGGAATCAAAATAGTGATGGGTTGCTAGCCGCATCGCCTATAACATGATTCCTACGATTTTCGCCCATCCCCTCGACGGGCTTTTACCATCTGCGCGGGAAAAGAAGCAACTGGTACATCCTATGTTACTCCCAGACCGGCATAGAAGATATTTTTTATCACATTTTATTACGATGTGTTGACCACTTGTTTTTCCTTGCTACTTTATAAAAAACTGGCCAAGTGCGAGTCGGACTTGCGCACCGAGGGTTACGTACAAATTCGCCAAGTTATTATAAAATCCGGAGTTAACATAGCCCTGATCTTAAGCGAAAAGCATTTAATGCGGTTAACAGAATACATCTACCTACTTACCACGTTTCAACAGTATAGTCCTTATAGTTCCGGAAAAAAGTGGCTGTGACATACGAACGGACAGACAGACAGACAGACATGACGAATCCTACTAATATTATAAATGCGAAAATTTGTGAGTGACGATGTGACGATGTGAGTGAGTGTGTATGTTTGTTCCTTCTTCACGCTAAAACTACTGGACGGATTTGGATAAAATTCGGAACGAAGATAGCTGGTACCCTAGATTGAAACATAGGCTACTTTTTATCCCGGATAATTGTATAGTTCCCGCGGGATAGCCATAAACATACCAATTTCTAATTCTACGCGAACGTAGTCGCGGGCAGAAGCTAGTAATCTATAAGGTTTCCGTTTTTTTTCCATTTGGCTACGGAACCCTAAAAATGGATTATTCATCCAACTTCAACTTGAAGCCTTCAAGGTGAAATAGTGAACGAAAAAATCAGATACTTATCGATTATCTCAAACCCATTCAGTTTCTACATCTTGATACTAAAGTGTACAATTACTTCACGCAATACGGTCTAGGTATTGTACATAATAATTATGATAGCTTATGAAACCTTGTGGTTAGAAATGAATAGGAAATGTAGCAATGTCGCCCGTGCAAGATGTCCACGACGTATGTGGAGCAAAACGGACAGACAGCCACAGCCGTGGTTGAGACGAGAACGGATAATTATGCGTATTTAAGAAAGGGATAAACCCCATAAGGGATAAAGGCGTTAAGAGGCTGACAACACCTAATTTTGTTGAAATTGATGTTATTTAAGCACTTTTTTAAGAAAAACTACACACAAAAAAAAATACAAAAAAAATATAATGTTAATTCTCATTATATTTCAAACACGCTAGACGGACTCGATACATAATTGAAAAAATCGGCTCGATAGAAAATAATTGCAAAGATTGGTCTTAAAATCATCATTAAACGGTTTTATGTCTTTATTTTTTCGACGTATGGGTCTGCAATTAAAATAAAAACATGAAGTCAACATATTCATACCTACACGGCTAACGAGTCATATTTCACAAATAATCCATACTTTTTTTTATTTCTTCTTATTTGTGTCTTATTTGCAAGATTTTAGACGCGCGCCAAGCTGCCGGAATAGTTTCTTCTCTTTCACTCACAGGCACGCGAACCGTATGTGTGAAGAGTGGCGCTGCTCAAGGTCATTTGCTGTTGACAGCGCCTTAATTATGTATTTATGCATGTACATGTTGACGACCGCATAGCCTAGTGGTTAGTGACCCTGACTATGAAGCTAGAGGTCCCGCTTTCGAATCCCGGTAGGGGCAGACATTTGTATGATGAATACGAATGTTTGTGCCCGAGTCATGGATGTTGTATTGTATTTAAGTATGTATTTATCTACATTATATATGTATGTTTATCCGTTGCCTGGTACCCATAGTACAAGCTTTGCTTAATTTGGGACTGAGTCAATTGGTGTAATTTGTCCCATGATATTTATTTATTTATTTATTTATTTATTTTACATAATGTATGTCAAAGTCAAAAAGTCAAAAGTCAAAAGTTTATTTTGCAAATAGGCCGCCGAGGGCTCTTTTACATGTCTTTTTTTGAATCTACCAGCGCATTCGGAAAGACCATCATTGCCAAGAAGAATGCGCCGCAAGAAACTTGGCAGAAAGTCATTTTTTCAAAATAAAATAGATTTACAATAGTACTTAAATTCTACTTAACTTACCTAATACAATTAATACATTTTAAAAAAATATGACATGTGTATATAAAAATAAGCAACGGGTAGCACTTCAGAAGTACCGGCAGAAGTGAAAACAGCAGCTTAGATTAGATTTTAATGTTTTAACCTCCACGCTCAAGACGCGTACCGTACTGGCCGCTTACAAAAAATAACGTTTAATAACGTAAAAATAACGTATTCTCTATATCTCTATATTGACAGACCTCTTCTGGTACTACTCTCCGTCCATCTTACGCCGCACGAGTTTAACATTTTTTACCCATCCCAAAAAGGGCTCAACGACGCTAAAGAAGTTTTCACATAGTTTATAAATTAACAGTAGTAATCACTTAACTAGTTTATTAAACAAAAATACATAAGTAATACTGAATTAGATAAGACTCTTAGGGCCTGTCACACCACTCACTTTAAAGTTACTGATATCTTAAGTTGATTCTCTCTCTATTTCTTATTACGAAACCGACAGAGACGACATCATAAAAAACCGACACTTTAAATACCAATATTCTTCCATGCTGGTCTGGGAGTAAAGAAAAAACATAGAGTGTACCAGTCGCTTCTCTTCCCGCGCAGATGGTAAAAGCCCAGCGAAGGAATGGGCCAAAATCTTAAGAGTCATGTTATAGCCCTTTCCACTTTACGACCACAATCACGCTGGACATGAGGCACTTGTGCTACCGCCGGCGAGTAGCGAGAAGCGAGCGTTTTTTAGTATGGAAATTTTGTTGCTTTTGTCACCGGGCGACAAAAGTTCCATACTAAAAAACACTCGCTTCTCGCTACTCGCCCGCGGTCGGACAAGTGCCTGACCTTTGTTGCAAATGCTACCGATTTGAACGAATTAGTAATAATTTTAGTATAATTTTGTTTATTGGATTTGATTGGAGGGCTATGCTTGGGGTTTCTCTGCGGGGTAGGATCAGAAATGATAATATCCGCAGTAGAACGAAGGTTAAGGCAGTGGGCGGGGCATATTGCTCGCAGGACTTATGGCCGATGGAGTCAGAGGGTTCTCTAATGGCGTGAATGGCAGTCTTCGACGATGCGTTTTAAGCGGTCTTTTTTGCCACGAACTTGCAAAATCTGGAACGAGCTTCCCGCTGGGATCTTCCCATCGAGTTACGACCTGGGTGCCTTCAAGAGGCGAGTGTACAATTTTCTGCAGGGCCAACGTACGTCTACGTACTGGCATCGCGTAACGCGCTGCGGGTGTCTATGGACAGTGTCATTTAACATCAGGTGACCCACTAGTTCGTTTGTCTGGCATCTCTAACATAAAAAAAGACGCAGCGATGACCTGATTAAGATCGCGGGATCGCGGTGGATGCGGAAAGCACAAGACTGGTCTGAGTGGAGAGCCTTGGGGAGGCCTATGCTCAGCAGTGGACGTCTTTCGGCTGGCATGATTATGATGATGATGATTGGATTTGTGATCAGAGGGACATAAACTGACTTTACATGTAATAACTATAGTTTAATAGCCTGTTGCCCGTAAACAAATAAATGTTGCAAGTTAATTAAAACTGGCAATAAGAAGCAATATCTTAAGATGAATTTAATTGTTGGACCATTACAACAGCTTACTTCAGTTTATAGCCCTGGGCAATGCAGTTTGTTAATGGATGCTTGGTTTCAATACATTTTTTAAAATGAAACATCTAAGGAAAAAAAATCATCATCTAAGAAATGTAACATCTCTGTATTTATGCAGCCATCACCTATGTTTCACAAATAAAACACTTTTGACTTTGACTTTGACTTTAACCCCCAACGCAAAAAGAGGGGCGTTATAAGTTTGACGTTAATGTCTCTCTCCCTCTCTCTCTCTATCTATCTGTGTGTGTGTGTGTGTGTGTGTCGGTCTATTACATTGTAGCTCTCAAGATATTATGGATGTGGTTTTTTAATCGAAAGCCAATTTCCTTGCTAAGTTAGCCATGTTTGGTAAAATTGGTCCAGCAGTTTGAAACGTATCAGCTCTTTTCCAAAATGATATTATAAGGCATTTTTAGCATATAATTGAAATACCTATTATAGGGTTGTTTCTTAAACAATAAGTATTTTTTGCGTGGAAGTTTTTAAAACTTGTTTCAAAGAAATTGCTTATTATAGTGTCCCACTACTGTAAAGGCGTATAATCACGCTAAACGGAGTCTTTAGGTCTTGTAACCCGGGGCTTAAGGGATAAAGTAAAGACATTAATATATAATGTATGAATGTCACTTTGTCACAATGTCAGAGTGTCAGAAGAATATTTAAAAGCTAGAGGGGCAATTTGGCGCCAAATATTTCGGCAAAATGTTATAATCAGACCGAATTTCAAATTTCAAAATCCACGTTCGCATTTTTATTGCAAATTTTATGATTAGCACCTAATCGTGAAGTCGTAATGATACGATTTATCAAGTCTGATGCAGAAACGTTGCATCATACGAGCGCTAATATGTCTGCTGTGCGAAGGCAAAGTGACGAATGTGTCATACATTGCTTGTGCACATACGTGGTTTTGAGTTAACATGAAATAGTATATTATATATAAGAGGAGCAGACGTACCCTTTCACAAGCAAGAACCGGAAACGTTATAATTATAGAAACGATGTAATCTAGTCTTAGTCTAAAATTAGATGCTTTTTTCTTACTACAAGTAAGTGACATTTTTTCGGATAAGTTTGCAAAAAGACCAAGGTTAAGTCTTTGTTTTTAGTTAAATACATTCCATCAGGAAAAGAGTATGCTAACACTTCCTGCTATGTTTAATGTTATACTTCTAAGTCTAACGTTTGCAACTAAATTGTATCGCTTTATGGCTGGAACGCTGTTTGGCGTAATAAAAAGTAGGTATTGGTTAAAAATCATCCCACTACAAATGATTTTATTTTAGTTTGTACTTGATTTTTCCTAAATATTATAATAGATTTGGTTAATTTGACTGATCATCCCTAATAGTTATTTATGTGGCTGGTGCATAATGCCTAGTTATGTAGGTACAGTCGCATACGTAACTATATCTGCATTCATTATCATAAGTTTTCTACAATAAACGTTTTCACATCAAAATACGTAGGTAACATTATTTTAAGTTCTTCTAAAGTTCGAAACAGATGATACGGCTGACATTCATATATTTTTTCTTAAACTCCAACCCACTGAGCGTAGCTAGGGATTCTAAAGTATAATCCAGAGCGTAATGAGGATTCAAGTGTCAACGCCCAAGATGAAAATAATTTTGCTTCCGAGTGGCTCATACAACTTTTCACACCGAACATTAAAAAACTTGAAACAAGAATTCTAAATATAATTCAAGAGCTACTAGCATTGAAAATGGCGTGGTTTTACAAAAAAATATCAACAAAAAAAATGCATTTGCAAAAAAACACTTACAAAAGCCTTTAACAGAAAAGTTGCACTTTGATCGCTCTCGACAGGGAGTAAAATTTACTTTTCTGAAGAGGTGTAAATTTTTTTTTTAAGTAATTAAGTCCCGTTTTTTATAATAATGTGTGAAAATCGCGAAAGTTTGAATCGGTACAATTTAAAGGTCTTTTAGTCAGACTAACCCGACCCCTGCTGAAATAATCCGGAACAATTTTAAAAGAGTATAAAGATGTTTTTAACGGAACTACAAACGCTACTGACTGCACCAAGGACGTACTACTTACCTACATTTGAATCGTAACCTCCTTTCTTCGGGTGTTTATAAAATTACACGACCTTGCCTCGCAATAGGACAACGATATAATTAATAACAAAAAAATTGGTTAACGATGTTTCGCCAGACCTTAAAGTGTGTTCCATTAAAAAATGTGCACTTTGAAAGTGACGAAATGTGGCAGCGAGTTCTAGAATGAAAAAAAAAGTGGGTAAAGGAAAGATAGCCATACAATCGCTAAACGTTTTGAGGAGATTCTTAGATTTTAGTAATGGCAGCTCTATCTCTAACACACGTAGTGTGAAAATTTCTTTTTACACAGAAAAATTTAAGCTATTTAAAAATACAACATTTTAAAGGTTTTTCATTCGGAAATCGTGGAAATCAAAACCATTAAGGTGTTTCCTATTGACATGCTTATGAAACACTATAAAAATATAAACTTACTTTTGACGGCTATAATTTTTTTTTAAAAAAAGGTTATTATGTAAAAAAATTATGGTCGTTCATACGCTTTGCGTTCTCATAATATATATTTTTTTAAATCGCAATTTCATACTAATCTTAGAATTTTTTACATACACTTAAAATAAGTCGCTCTACACCTTCTTTATGTAGGTATGTGTGTATACGCTATAAGTTTTAAACTACACAACAGATTTCAACGGGATTTTTAGTAATAATCTAGAGTAGAAAAGATTTACAAGCATAGTTTCACAACCAATGCGAAGCCATTTGCTCAAAAATTTGGATATCAAAATCATAACGCAAGTTGTCCTTGGGATTCGTCTCAAAAGTATTGCACAAAAATTTATAAACGTTGCAAAAAGCTTTAAGAATCACCAAACTGTGGACTAATTGGCCCATAAGTCTCCGAATAATCCTTAAAACTGTGGATCGTGCAAACAGTGTGAAGTAAGTGCCATCTGTTAACCTTAAGAGCCGATTTAGCACCATATCTTACGATTTAACGTAATTTTATATGATACCGCGGCGACATGTTTCTGCCATCTTAACGTTTTGTTACGCAATATATTATGCACTTTGCAACCAATTAGAGAAAACGAAAAGAGCAAAAAATGACGCCGCTCGCTATTTTGGTGGTCGATTGTTTTTAAAGACGCTTAGTTGTTTGCCGGTTGCCATACAAATTAAATAAAATTTTAGAAAATATGATTTTTTTGCTGACCAACTTTCATGTCATCCCCAGCAGATATACGTCCTGCTGCTGGGCACAGGTCTCACACCTTTTTAACCCACCACCATATTTTTGATGATCATAAAAACATTGAAATGGACCTGCGCAAAATAATGTCTGATTCAATAATTTTTAAATAATACATAAATATGTCTGATTCAATACTTAAAGTTATTGACCAAATTTTTTAATTGTCAATGAACTTATAGAAAACTGAAAGTTTTATAAAGTGCTGGACCCTATTTCATAAAGCTACAACTTACAATAATTTACAAGCGGAAGTCTCTATCTATCACATAGGGTCAAAAAGAGACTTCCGCTTGTAAATTGTAGCTTGTAGTTTTATGAAATAGAGTCCTGTTGTAAATTATCAATTTTTTTGCTATAGTTTATTTACCAACACCACAAACATGCAAAATGATCAAAAGAGATGTTTATAAAACCTAGTTAAAGTGTTAAGATTTAAACGTTGTGAAATTTTTTGTAGTCACTGAATAAAAATTTGGAGCTTGACTAAATAAAATCTTCACAAAAACAACATTTAATTTTTTTTTAATTTTATAAGCCTTTTTATTCCGAATTCGCTTCAATTTCAGTAAATACATGTTGTTGTTGTTATTATCGTTTATTTTTGTATTTATTTATTAAATTGTCGCGAAATTCGGCGTGCCTCATGGCATAGGCCTCCTCCGTGTATTGGAGGGTTTGGGCTATAGTTCCCACGCGCGCCCAGTGCGGATTGGGAACTTAACACACACCATTGAATTTCTTCGCAGATGTGTGCAGGTTTCCTCACGATGTTTTCCTTCACCGAAAAGCTCATGGCAAATTACAAATGTAAAAAACAACATTTATCACTCTCCAAAAGAGCCGTGTATTATTAAAACGTGTAAAAATATTATTAAGAGGTATTCAGATTTCTGTATCTATATCATAAACATTATCCAGCTCCTCTCAGAATAAGAGGGATTGGGCTGTTGATACAGTAAATTAAATTTTGCTTAAGAATATTTTGTATGGGACACCTCTATTGGACATTGTAGCAGTACGACAGCAGATGGTAAACCAGAGTAGACAAATGCCAGTTGTTTTTTGAATATTAACCGCAAACGCAATGTTGTGGTTTACTTGAAATTTATTTGAGTTGGTTAATTACCTGCGTTTACTTAAGATTAAAAACGCTGAGGGTTTTTCTGTTAAAGTTATTCTATCTATTGAATTAAATTAGGCAATTAAAGTTATACTTCTATCTATTAAGTAAGTTAGGTAAGTTTACTTTGCTGCTGCGCAATAAAAATCAAGTCAAACAAAATAGCGGAACTCGCGTCTGTTATTTGAATGAAATAAGTATTCATTTAGTTCACAAATAGACAACGTCGACTATCAAAATACGAGTAGGTAATCAAGAAAAAAAAATATTATACGTCTTTTTCAAAAAACAAGTTTAACAAAATATTTTTGAGACTAATTTTACTTTATCCAAATTTTAATTGCAATATAAGTAAGGAATGCTCCATTATTGCGCGTTTCATTATGTTATTAAAGTCTCACTTAATTAATTCAACGTTAAGCATTAATTACGTATATTTTTTACTGTGCTTTTCGGTTGGTGTAGAGGCACGCATCACGGAATGACGAGGAACCAGGTTCGATTTTCGGACATTGCTTTTTTTCAGGTGTGTTCTAATTTTTCAGTGTCGTTTAGAAATTTAATTTCTAACGAGAAAAACCGTAAAAATAAATACAAAAAATCTAAAAGAAAAATTCTTGATTCAATAAGATAGTAGAAACTTATATTTAGTAAGTTATTTTAATATCTTAAAGCTTTCAACATTAAACTACCGTGAGACTCACACATAATTACAACACACCGGATTACTCACGTATAAAAGGCGAAGAATTGCTCCGACAATTGTTTCGGACTATTTCGAAGCCCTCGAAAGCCCGAGCCCTCGTGTTCGTTTCGCTGCCGCCGAGGCGAGCGCTCCCTGATGAAGGGCTTCGAAATAGTCCGAAACAATTGTCGGAGCAATTCTTCGGCTTTTATACGTGAGTTATCCGTTGTGTTGTAATTATGTCTTAAAGCTTTCTCATGTATCAGTTGAGCGTATAGTAGTGCTATTATAGTAAGCTATGCTATTTATATTAATTCTACTGTTTTATTTGCATGTCAATAGAGTGAGTGATATTGTTCATGCAACACTTTTGAGAAGTGAATGTTTATGTATTATAGTACTATCAAATTAATTTAATCTAACTAATGTTACAAATGCGAAAGTATGGATGGATAGATGGATGGATGGATGGATGTTTGTTTGTTACTCAATCACGCCATTCGGCACATAGATAAAGAAAAGTCTGGAATAGCACATAGGCTACTTTTTATCCGGAAGATTGCGTAGTTCCCGCGGGATAGCGATAAACGAATTTTTTGCAGACGAAGTCGCTGGCAACAGCTAGTCAAGAACTATTATAATACTAGCTTCTGCCCGCGACTTCGTCCGCGTAGAATTAGACTAGAATTACTTAGAACTGATGTCGACAGTGTAATGAAATGAAATGAAACGAAATGACAATAAGTAGCCTATGTATTAAGCTAGGGTACCAGCTATCTCCGTTCCAATTTTTTTTCCAAATCCGTCCAGTCGTTTCAGCGTGAAGAAGGAACAAACATACACACTCACATCCATCCATCCATCCATCCTCACAAACTTTCGCATTTATAATGTTAGTTAGAATGAATACGAATACGAATGAGTCAAATCTAGAATGAATACACTAATTAGGAACAACTGAAGCCGTGGTAACCTAGTGGTTTGACCTGTGGCCTCTCAAGCAGAGGGTCGTGGGTTCGAATCCCGGGCTCGCACCTCTGAGTTTTTCGGAATTTATGTGCGATATCTCATTTGAAATTTACCATGAGCTTTTCGGTGAAGGAAAACATCGTGAGGAAACCTACACACAACTGCGAAGAAATTCAATGGTGTGTGTGAAGTTCCCAATCCGCACTGGGCCCGCGTGGGAACTATAGCCCAAGCCCTCTCATTCTGAGAGGAGGCCTGTGCCCAGCAGTGGGACGTATATAGGCTGGAGAGAGAGGAACAACTGGTCTCGATGAATTAAGATATCAAAATCTGTAAGATTTCACCGCTAGATGGTGTTGAATAAAGTTTGTAATTAAATCTACTATTACTTTGGACATAAAACGAATAAACAGAACATAAGTACAGCGTGTAGAGTCGAGGTTGTTACGCTACGACTGTGGTCCGCAACATTTTTTGGCCATGGAATACTTATTTATTTATTTATTTATTTATAAGCCTTTTTATTCCGAATTTGCTTCAATTTCAGTAAATACATGTTTTTGTTGTTGTTGTTGTTATTGTCGTTTATTTTTGTATTTATTTATTAAACTGTCGCTTAATTCGGCGTGCCTCATGGCATAGGCCTCCTCCGTGTATTGGAGGGTTTGGGCTATAGTTCCCACGCGCGCCCAGTGCGGATTGGGAACTTACCACACACCATTGAATTTCTTCGTAGATGTGTGCAGGTTTCCTCACGATGTTTTCCTTCACCGAAAAGCTCATAGCAAATTACAAATGTAATTTTCGCACATAAATTCCGAAAAACTCAGAGGTGCGAGCCCGGGAGTTGAACCCACGACACTCTGCTTGAGAGGCCACAGGTCAAACCACTAGGCTACCACGGCTTTTTTTTTTTTAATATATAAATTTAGACGACGTGGTTGGCTTAGTTGGTAGTGACCCTGCCTGCGAAGCAAGCGTCCCGGGTTCGAATCCTGGTAAGGGCCATATATTTGTGTGATGAGCACGAATATTTTGTTCCTGAGTCATGGATGTTTCTATCTATTTAAGTATGTATTTCTCTATATAAGTATGTATATCGTTGTCTAGTACCCACAACACAAGCCTTAATAGCGCTTACTTTTTGGGACTAGGTCAATTTGTGTAAATTGTTCCCTAATAAATATTTATTTATTTATTTTATTTAGAAATGCACAATTCTCTTACTTATCCTTTACGGGGTAGACAGAGCCTAAGCAAAACCTAAACGCTACGTTCAGCGTGGTTGTGAGCGTAAAGGTAGAAAGGGGAATCAAAATATTGATGGGTTGCTAGCCGCATCGCATCGCATAATTCCTAAGAGCACTTAAAGAGCCCCCATCGGCCAATCAAAAATACATGTTACCTGCTAACAACCCTTGTCGGTACAATTCTTAAGTATATCAAATTTCTTTGTTTTATACAGGGTGTATCAAACACCCCCTAACAATAATCCACTGGGGTATATAACCATAGTTATAGAAGCTAAAAAAAATATTTTGAAAAAAAATGGAGTAACTTTTTTTTTCTATAGGAATGGTAGTATTAACTGTAATCATTCCTATAGAAAATATAAAAAAAAAATTTACTCCATTTGTTAGCTTCTATAGCTATATACCCCAGTGGATTATTGTGGATTAGTGTATCTACGGCGAATGTGTGGAAATAAATGTTTCTTTCCCTTTTGTTTTCTCCGCCATAGTCGGGCTTTTCATCACGCAAACCAAAGGTTGCATACCCCTGCTACACCAATTAAACTTGCCGTGTAGCAAAGGTTGCATCCGTTATTGCCTAAGCTAAGCAATTCGAGGCTCATGAGTTTGATGGAAATGTACTTATTACGTTTGGCTTTGTCCCACTGGGGCCCAATTTTGGAGAGCACGTGTGAAAACAGCCTAAATATTAGACTGACCGCTTAGCTGAGTCCTCGCCCGCGCGGCACAGGGGCGCGGGGTAGGCGACAAAGGGGGCCGAGAGAGGTGCGGGCGGCAGGCGCACTACCCGCCCGCACCGCTCGGTTCCCTTTGTCGTCCTACCCCGCGCCCCTGTACCCGCGCAGGCGAGGACTCAGTTAAGTGGTCGGTCTATAGCGGTAACTAACATTGGTTTGATTCGGCTAAACTGTTACTAATTGTAGACAGTGACTGACAGCATCGGGGTAATTTCGAAATCGGGGAAATCTGTTCCCCGTTTTGTGTATCCACGATTTTCCAAATTACCCCAACACATATTTTCTATTTTTTACTAGTTCTCGTGAAAAGCGCTAACTATATTATGTCTCGTATATCTTCGAGGGCCTCTACACCTCGGCCCTTTAACTCACTCGTCCATCTATTGCTCTCTTCCCGTCCTCTACAAATCCTCAAAATATATATGAAAGTAAGTAAACTCGGTTTGTTATTATGTGGTTTTCAATTTAAGAGTATTAGGTTGGATTCGACCAAAGTTTTTATTCCTTGTTGTCGGTGGCCCTCTATCGGAGCGCGTGCGAACTACCAACACAATACATCAACCTTCACCGTTATTGATCTAGTTAAGGTATCGCAGCGTGAGTTTGCTTTTCTAGCGTCACAGATGGCGTTGTTACGTAAAGCAAAGTGTTTTATTTGCTTAGATCACTTCTTATTTTATTATAAGGTTGCGAAGAAAAAAATTCTAAACAGCTGTAAAAAAAGCTCTAAATCTCTGTTATTATTCAAATATTAATTTGCAAAAATGATGTCCTAAGTCAAAATGAGGCGTTTCGAAAACTCATGCGTATGCATTTATTTGCCAAAACGTTTTGAAATACCAAAATATATTCTGATCGCGAATATTTTGCGTTACACTTGAGGACAAATTACGAAACTTTATGTCTGAAAGAAATTTGTCTGTTGTGTTTTTCAATTGCTAGAAACGTGTTTTAAAAAACCATTTTCAAAATACTTTTAAATTTCATTAGTTACCAGTTCATACGTTTATACATATATACATTAGCTTGTAGTATTAAGCATTTACTTAGTATTTTTTTCTTATTATAAAAGCCTCTGAAGATGTATAAGGGATAAATTTCGAATCTTCATAATCAAAAATACTTATTATAACAGTAACAGGAACTTAATTACTTTATGTCTAACTAGCGGATGCCCGCGTCTCCGTCTGCGCAGAAGTCGCTTATCGCTATCCCGCGGGAACTATGCACTTTTCCGGGATAAAAACTATCTTATGTCCTTCTCCGGGACTCAAAACTATCCGTATACTAAATTTCAATTAAATCGGTCACGCGGTTTAAGAGTTTAAGCTTGAAAAGGTAACAGTCAGACAGACAGAACAGCAGGCATTTATAATATTAGTTGGGATTGTCTTATAAATAATAACTATATTAAAAGTATTGCGTTGCTTCTACACTCTTTTTATTTCAGTCTTTGTTTGTTCATCTCTGTCGCTCACACGATAACCCAAGTGTAATGTCCAGTTTAATATACCACATGACATTAAATCTTGTGTAAAAACAACAACTAATAACCGTGGGACCAAAGCCACAGGACGCTTGCCGAAAGATTGAGGCAGATGACGACTATGCACCACAAATGTTTTAACATACTAGCTGTTATGTTAGGGCGTGTAAATAGCCAATTTTGAATTTAGCGGAAGGCCGGGAGTGCGCTGATGCCTAAAGGATATACTTTTGACAGTGCAGAGGCACTCACCTGTAGGGCGTACTCCTGGCTGCGTAGTTGGAGCGAAGGATGGCGATGCGGGTGCAGAACTTGATAAACTTGAGGAGCGGTAGAAATAATACGTAGAAATATACACGTAGCGGTATCCACGTCGTGAGATGAACAATTATTGACAGATGATTATTTTTCTTTATGTGTGCCAAAGAGCACCCCTGCACTGCATGTAACCAAAAGAGGTTTTTAGCGCGCGAACACTAGCTTTCAACCGCAGTTTTACTCGCGTGAATCAGATCTGGCGGTCGTATCTAGGGGATTTTACTAAATCCCCACGAGTGCTTTACCCGCGAGTCTTTATCCCTTGTAAGGTATACCATTTTCATTCTTACCTGTCCTATTTGGTAAACAAAATTCTAACCTCAATGTGCAAATTTCTGTAAAGAATAAGGTGTCTTATGTTATCAAATAAACCTGAGGTAATATTTTGTACATAATTTTGCTGATATTTTATCTCCAGTTCCTTTATTTACGTTGAAATAGTTAAAAAATAACAAAAATTAGACGTTTTCAGGTTAGAAATTTGTTTACCAAATAGGACAAGTAAGAATGAAAATGGTATAGACAGACCCGAGGGTAACAAGACCTGAGAAGGCCACGTTTAGCATGATAATGGGCGTAATGGTGGAAAGGGGAAATAGTGATGAGTTGCTAGCCGCATCGCCTACAACATACTTCCTAAGATTTTCGCCCATGCGATGGCCGATGATTTTTCTGTCAAAGGCTTACCAGAGGCATTGACAAATAACTCGCCTTAGCTGTGATCGCTTATAGTCGTGCCCGGGCCGTTATAGCGTAGCAGTTTTAATTATTTTTTTGCTACACAACTTTTGTCCGCCTGTGTACGTGTATACGTGTGAGTTTCATGTAACAATGGCACAATGCGCTTTGTTTTCTATGTAGTAATGATTTGTGGGTATATGGGTTAATTTGGAGTTTAGATGGATTGAATGGTAGACGTGGAAAAAATACTTTATTATGTTTTCAATTGTTTTTTATGCGATAATTCTGATTGGCGTCATAAAATGCTTTGTGTTATTAATTAGAAGTGTAGCAGTCATGTTTTACTATGGAAGTTTACATACTAACTAGCTGTTGCCAGCGACTTCGTCTGCAAAGAATTCGTTTATCGCTATCCCGCGAGAACTACGCATTTTTCCGGGTTTGAAACCTACTTATAGTGATGTTTATTAGATGTACTGTATAAACTGTATACTTGGTGGAGGAGTTAATAAATACTTTTTTACTATTATTTAATTCTGTCCGGACATACTCGCGGGCAACAGCTAGAACTTTATATCTTTCTATGTATTATAGATTTGTAATATGTATACGCAATTTTGTATGGAAACTAGGCCAAATTTTGTGCATACATACATAAATCACGCTTTATCTCTTAAGGGGTAGACATGGCCTAAAGGTAACAAGACCTAAAGGCCACGTTTAGCATGATTATAGCCGTATAAGTGGAAAGGGGAATCAATATAGTGATGGGTTGCTAGCATCGCCTATAACATGATTCCTAAGATTTTCGCACGTTCCCTCGATGAGCTTTTAGCAGCGCGGGAAGGGAAGCAACTGGAACATTCTATGATTTCCTAAAACAATAATTTTGTACCGCTGAGTACATTTACATCTATTTCCCCACAAGTGGTCATCTTTCACATCGCGTGCTGCAACATTCCCATGCTACCACTATCTGGCCGTATAATGACCTTATAATAGCCATAAGTGCTATAACAGGTATAAACAAGGTTACTAAACTTACGTTGCCCCACATCGTGACCTTATTGCGTATGAGTTCAAAATTATACTAAACAGCAACATGAAGATCTTGTAACTTTGAAACTGTGAAATGTTGCTTTACGTCTTTGCAATTTCATGTTTGTGTTAGGATTAGATTTATAGCTTACATGACTAGTTTATGTAAAAATGGTTCAGTAATATTTTTGGAGTGAATGATTGACTCATCAGTGCCCAGTTCGATTTTATGTAGATATAGAATGAGGACGGATTTTCCGAAATTTCCGTGGAATATCAAGTTTTGAGAACCAAGGTTACCGACATAGCTCAGCGAATTAGCAAGCTGAAGTGGCAGTGGGCAGGTCACATATGCCGCAGAACTGATGGCCGTTGGGGCAAACTGGTTCTGGAGTGGAGACCGCGTGTTGGCAAACGCAGTATAGGGCGTCCTGTTGCTAGATGGGGCGATGATATTCGCAAGACAGCAGGCAGGGATTGGAGGAGGAGAGCTGAAGATCGAGCCCAATGGCGTGCTATGGGAGAGGCCTATGTCCAGCAGTGGACTGACACGGGCTGATGATGATGATGATCAAGTTTTTCACACTAATATTATAAAGGCGAAAGTATGTGTGTGTGCATGTTTGTTACTTCTTCACGCGCAAACGGCTGGACGGATTTAGATAAAAATTGGAACAGAAATAGCTGGTACCCTAGATTAACACATAAGTAACTTTTTATCCCATAAAATTAGGATAGCGATAAACATGTCAAAGGTCGTAGCTGCCTAGAGTCGCAACGTAAATAATGATTGCAGAACATAACTATCAACATCCAGTTCTTCAATCTAATACTACGCGGACGATGTCGCGGGCTGAAGCTAGTTTATTTATATGAATGATTTACAAATCCGCTTCTCGATTGGCATCTAGTACTTCCTTTATACGAGTACTGTCTGCATAAATTTATCATTTCAACTGTCTTATGAAATATGGTGCAACTATGGCCGGCAAATGACAGTCCGCCATAGTTATTTATCTCGGATTAAGTAAAGGATATTGGCAATCCAATGCCTACGCACAGTCAGTGTATTTAAATATTAGTCGTATAAGAGTTGCATAAGCGTGGAATAAACGGGTCAACTTCCTTGATCCTTTTGTAAGGGTGCTGCTGCGGACTTCATTTTGTATGATATTTTTTGTTTATATTGTATCACAAATTATTTCTGGCCAGTAATTTAAACAGAAGAACCAAACGAAAATTAAATTTTAAGAAGAAAAAAAAGAAGAAATTATAATTATTGAAAGTGTACCGCTAAAAGATAGAATAACGAATAGAGTGTTAAGGGAACGTGCTGGTGTGAAAGAAGATAATTAATAGTGACTAGATAGTATGCTTTGTTGGTTTGGTCACGTAGAGAGGATGAATGAAAGAAGATTGACTAAACAGATTTATATGGGGTGAGTGAATGGATGCGTTGAGAGAAAAAGGCCTAGGCGGACGTTCCGTGACCAAATTGGGGACGTTTACAAAGGTTAGCTCAAGAATACCCGAAATTGACAAGCATGTAAAAAGAGATGTGGATGAAGCGAAAGATTGTATCTCGGATCGTAACAAATGGAATTAAGTAGTCTCTGCCTACCCCTACGGGAAATAGGTGTGACTATATTTATGTATGTATTAAATTTTTGGCTCCTACGTGACTGCGTATATTTCGTTGTCATTGTTAGTTTTCTCAATTTGTTTTTTTGCTGTTCACAAAGCGCGGTAATGCATGCTTACCAAAGTAACAACAATCGGCAACTCGAAGGCCAATCACCGTCACCTTATCCTCCACGCTCACTTCCTGTACACACCAAATTGAAACTGCGGACATTTTTATAAGTTTTTTTTAATTTCCTTTTTTCTTATTTTACAGTCGACTTAACCTAAAAATGGTAACCTTTTATCACTACACGTACGCCCATACGACGTTATAAATATACAAAAGAGATAATTTGTTGCCGCTCTCCCGGCCGTGGCGAGATACGCTGGTGATGGGCCTTAACCTAGTGGCACTTAGTGCTCGTAGTATGAGCCTCCGTAGTTGTGACTGCTGTATGAGTCGTGGTGGTCGTTGAGGTACACTGGGACTTTAACGGGGACTGGGTAAGGCTTCTCTACCGCCACTGGGATGTGCTTCTCTACGTGGACGGGGTAGGGCCTGTCGACGGGCACCTTTACTGGGTAGGGCACGGGCTTCTCGACCGCGTACGGGACATGCTTGTACACTGGGTACGGCTCAGGCACTGGCACTTTCACGGGCACGGGGTAGGGCTTCTCGACGTGAACGGGGTACGGCCTGTCGACTGGGACATGGACGGGGTAGGCGACTGGCTTCTCGACGGGCACGGCAACTGGGACAGGCTTCTCGACGGGGTAGGGGGCAGGCACGTGCACGGGGTAAGGCCTGTCCACGGGCACCTTCACGGGGTAACCGACATGCTTGATGACGGGGTAAGGCTGGGGCACAGGCACTTTAACTTCGACGGGGTATGGCACGTGTTTCTCCACGGGGTAGGGCTGGGGCACTGGCACCTTCACGGGGTAGGGGATGTGCTTCTCGACGGGGTAGGGCTGGGGAACGAAGACCTTGACGGGGTAAGGCCTGTCGACGGGCACATGGACGGGGTAGGGTACCTTCTTCTCGACTGGGTACGGAGCGGGGACGTGGACTGGGACTTTGACGTACTCCTTCACGTGAACGGGCACGTGTTTGACGACCTCGTACGGCTGGGGCACGGGGACCTTGACGGGGTATGGCACGTGTTTCTCAACGGTGTATGGCACGGGTCTGTCGACGGGGTAGGCAACGGGCACTCCCTTCACCAGGGTAATTGTCCTGGTGACGTCGGTGTGCTCTCCGAGGGGGATACCGTAACCGTGGTGGGCAAAGGCACCCTCGTCAACGAAGTTGTAGGCGCCGCCATGACCGTGCGAGTTACCGATGTACCCGATGTCAAGGCCGCTGATGCCGTATCCGTAACCAAGGTTCAGGAGACCACGTTTGTCCAACTTCTTGTCCAAAGGCTCAGCCTTTTTCTCTGTTGTCTTCTTCTCGCTGGCAGCCGCTGCTGCTACCAGCAGGAAAACTAAACAGATCTGAAAAAGAAAATAAACGTTCAATGCGGGAGTCGAAGACAGATATCACAGAACTGTCGTTTAATGATTATGCCGTAGCTATCAGCTTTAATAAGCAATTAACTGTGGTAATGTATCGTTTACAATCGATAAACGCCTAAACAACACTTAGCCACTAGCGTAATGTGTGTTTATTTCATTAAAAAACTTGGAAAGCGTACTATGTACGTAACTAAGCAGTTTCCTAGTTAGAACAAAAAAAAACTTGAGTATCATTCGTTACAGATGCTTAAACTAATCGTAAAATTGGAAAATCAAGGGAACCTTGTGTTTAATGGTCCATTAAGAGTTAACAATTATGCTGAGCGTCCTCAAAATTTAAATACGTGATGAAATTACGATGCTCGAGACGATAGTGCGAGAGTTAACTGATGAAGCCGTATAGCAGCCGTTTAAAGTCACAGACCATGACGAAAAATTATCTTTTATAAATGGCTAATAAATTATACGGCTAATAATAGTTATTTCAAATTATAACGTACATAAAGAAAATTATGAAGTGTTAATAACGTTACTGTCATTTAGATTAACTATATCGACAATTAAATCTTAACGCCTTTTATCTTAGAGAGTACAAACAAAGTGTCGTAATAATTCCGACGAGCAAACACCTTAGTTTGTTTAGCGTTGTTTACGTTTGCACCAATTCGCAAGTGGTCGTGAGTCAGTGCGCATGATTGCAATGAGGTTACGTATGCGTGCATTGCGATGCGCTCTCATGGGGAAAATGGTATTTGATATCGAAACTGGTAACGCATTAATTGTGTTGCACATAAGTGTCACATGTCACAAGGTGTGTTGTGAAACTGACGTTTGGGGTAATTTAGATGTTTTATTATGACGTCTGTACAACTATTATACAACTTGCGTATTAAGGTAGAGTTGTTTGAGTTAAGTTCGAAGAGTATCGAGAGTTACAAGTTTGAAAACTTTTGTAACTATCCAAAATCTACTTATTATTCTCATTAGTTTTTTAAAATAATTTATTACGTTAAACAAGAAGATAAGATGATATAACAACATTGTAACACCAAACAAACACTAGTTTTGCGCTGTCATAAAATCGCGTGTCATTTTTGACAGTCACGTGACAGTGGCCTAGTTTAATTTCCTAATATACATATTGGTGGTAAACTGTCGAGTCTCGTGCCGAGTTACATGATCCTCAGTTAACCTTGCGGTCGTTGGATGGCTTCGCTTAATCTCGTATTGAAACACATAAATTTTTTAGTTACATCATAATTTTGAAATCGATTTGTGCAACAATATTATGGAAATGTGAATCGAAGTTTCGGTTAATCTATCTTATTGACAAGGAGGTAACTAACTACAATTAGGTGCAAGTGATATATTACATTTGTGTCCCTATTAAACCACTAATTGATCTGCCGGTAAAGTACTCTGACTGATTTTAATCTTGAGTATCTAGCTTTTATATAAAGTATTTCAAGTAGTTTTTTATTAGAGTAGCTACCTACGGTTAAATCAAAGAAAAAAGGAAAGCCTTTGCCCCGCAGTGAGATACAAAAAACCGGCCAAGTGCGAGTCGGCAAGTTATTATGGGAAAAAACTGTTAAATCAGAATGCTGTAAGTATATTTAATCGAGTATCGTTTTCGTAGTTGTCATTGGTTCCCATTATACAATTGACAGCATTTCAACTTCAAGCTAGTTGACATTACAAGACCCAGCGTTTCGCAAGGCTCCCACAGACCCCGTCACGACTGCATTGTTAGCTTTACTTTATCTATGCATTTATTAACGTATTTATCTCTCTTTGTTTCACTAAACACGGTACAATCTATGTAAAAATCTTCTAACAATTGCTTAAAAGATTTGTCAGTTTACTGCTACGTTTAGTGTTATTAGGGGCGTTCTAATTACCTTTATGTAACCAATAGATTAGCTCAAACTTTTTGGCTGTATCTATTGATGTCTTCTCATTTTAATTCATCTAACGTAAACCTAGTGTTCTAGTTTCATGTTTACAAACGTAACAGAGCGTCTGCTAGATTTATAAAGGCGGCATAATTCTAAACTTGTGTCACATTCAAGTGAAAACGGCTCGTAAATCCTTAACGATAGTGAAAATTGTTTGTGATTCTTTAGACGCGTCCACTGACATCAGATTATGGGGTTCCCTATAAAACTGTTATAGAACTTAATGCTATGCAGGACACGAAATGACACTTGTACGCTTTGCTTTAATGCTGCAATGGAATCCCATAACGAAAGATCTGCTGTTGTACCATCAATGTCACAAGGATCATCTTTTAGATCATAATTATTAGGGTTGCTAATGTAACAACAAATCATGGTTTGTGAACTAAAACGGATTACTCACGTACCAAAAGAATTGCTGGACATGTTTCGGACTAATTCGGTAGCCCTTTTTCTTGCAATGTTTCTTTTAATCTGTATGAAAAATTGACGCTTAATAAACTACATGACTATTCTCTAAATGCAGCGGTGATTATTTTATTTAAGATCTTTTAAACGAGGGTAATTTCGATCGAGTAATAAACAAGTTAGCCAAATCTAATCGTTTTGATGATCTAACATCAGCTTACACACTGCATATAAATTCTATACTAACGAAATACTCGATAAACGCATAAAATTTACGTGGACGACTACTTAAAGGAGGTCATCGGACCGGGTTCTCTATGTATAATGTTCCTTCGTGGTATTGTCGCAACTTAATCTGATACTTCGAATTACCTAACGGCTTAAGTTGCCTACTCGATTATAAATTATAAGATATTTGTAACAAATTAACATATATTCACCTTTGATTATAGCAAAAAGTGTTGTAATAAATCGCCTGTAATTAAATCTTGTTTAATCTTTTGCATTTGTGTATTTTGCAAAATCAGTCCTCGTTCCTTATCTGCATCACAAAAAATCTTTATGTAAAGTTTCAGCTTTATATTTCCACGGGTTTGGACTGGGTGTTGATGAGTCAGTCAGGACTATTCTTTTATAGTTATTGCTCTTAATAGTGACGTACGGACGAAATAGCGTTTCGTATTTACGCATTGCAGTTTTGCTACACAAAAATCTGAAATGCGTGTATACCTTCGTTTGTGAGTTAAATGAGTTTCCGTTTGATCACGCTGTGTAATTTCTGTACCGTTAACTTACATTACACTTGTTACTTACTGTAATTACAATATTTATAACCCGTTTAGCATTTATTTCTCGCGGTTGTAGGAAAATTGCGCGTTTTTCTCGGTAGCTTGACCAGACCAGACTGACTAGTTCTATGCCTAATCACTTAGGCCTTTTAAGGTGAGCAAGGTAATTCAGGATATGGCTTTTCGATATTTCATCACTACGTTTCCAGTTGGATATTTTTAGCGTCGGCTGTTAATTAAGCATTCAAATTGATTTTATTCCAATAAGATTTATATAGGTCGCGCTTATGATCGTTAAAAGACTCAAAAGCGACAGTTAATGTCATGTTTTTGACATAAATTATAATCGTAAATTTGAATAAATAGCATGATTCTACTAAATATTTTCAAGACTCATTGACTGGGATTTTATTGTCCTAACTTTGTTTCGTCTAGAGCCATTAGTATTTTCTGTTTCATCAGTGATTTCGCTTTATGTATTACTTTTTACTAATTAAGCTTTTCAAATGATTTCTTATTTATATTGTGTGCAAATTCCTATGGTTGCTTCCTGCATTTAACTGCCGCATATCTAACCCTCTTAACCTATCAAGTAACAGGTTCCATAGCAGCTTCTCAGGTTGCCTGAGGTGATATAACATCAAACTTTTGCTTGTTCCTGGACCTTACGTCAAACCCGTTATATGTGGAGGCATTGTTGCGTAACAGAACTGTTAATTGGTTGCAAAATTTTTCTTTGACCTGCTGTTAGAGTGGCTTTACTAACTCCTTGTTCTGTGTAAGGGTCTTTGTGTTGAAGGTTAAGTAGCTTTTTAGTACTGTGTTTTATTGTTGTTTACTTTATTTTTATTTAATTTAAAAGTGTTCCTATTTTAAGTTGTCGGTAGATTTGTCAGCAGATAGGTAGTTGATTTTAAAAATATGCATAAGTATCAAATACATTATATTAGGCACTGACACTCTGTAGAACCCTTTCACAGTGAATGTTATAGTGACGTTGTATTAAATTAACAAGGAAAATGATGTGATTGTGTACTGAGAGAACGATCTACAGTGAGGAATCAAATTGTTTGATAGTACAGATAATCGTTATCTTTGGTAGAATGTATGTATAAATAATTATCGCATAATTTTCAATGAATTATCTTTAGATCTTTGAAAAATGTACCTAGGTAGCCCGAAAAAGGATAAGACATTTAGTCATTATATTGATCACTGCACGAGATTTCTTTGTTTATCTGTAGTAGGTATTGAATAAAGATAACGAATTACCATAACTAACAACGAGTATAAAACGTTTTAGTTTTCAGCGAAACAAACTTCATAGCATCCCACGCACACGGAACGTAATACAACACCCGTATTAAAAAAAACGTTACATGTAAGAAGTCAAAATCCTTTGTGTAACGAAATTGACAGCACACGCGTTAACACCAGGACAAAGCGGTAGCTTACGGGTTCGATAGTTCAAAAAACAACTGCCTATCGAAAAAATAAACTACCACTCCGTGGTTAACGCGCACATCACTGGTGTTGTATCACAATCCTTGGGGACACTTTGAAGTCACTTTTACACTACACTATTACACTTGGGACACTGAACTCACCGCTTTTCTCATTGTGCCTCTTGACGGTGGTTCGAGCCGGGAATCGGACTGGATGCAGTTTGATCAGTGTTCTGTGTTTTTATACTTGGTTATTTGGACTTTCGCTATAGCCCCCCTTGCCCTAGCGGCGGGCGAAACGCGCGCCAAACGCGACGTGTGCGCGAGTCCTTGTATTCGGCCGGCTGTTTGCGAGGGGGCAGACGCCTCGTTCGATATTTAAAATTTAAAAAAAAAAAAATTCACGCGTCACGGCTCATTTGTAGCGCGGTTCATTTGTTTAGATTTGAGATTGATAAGTGTCATTAGTTTGAATTAGGAATTGGTTTTTCTAAAACTCTAAGAGTGTGTTAAAAGTATGATTTTTCAAAAATTCACGGATATATACAAACTTAGAGCTAAAATCAAGTAGGTACTTTATTTTTCAAAATTATTACAAACATTTGATCGTAAAACACAGCTATGGTGACATCTATAAGAAAGAAAACAATTATTTATCTGCATAATTGATAATAAAAGTGCATCTAAATGTTTTCAACCTGAGTTATAAAAATCCACTAAACGTTGTTACATTGTGTCTGTTGTTACTATTGCATAGTCTGTTCATCAATCAATTGGCATGATAATTACTCATTGTCCAACTATTAACACTATTTTGTATGAAACTAAGTTTGTACCTTAATTCATAACTCCAAATAACCTACGCAGTTAATATTCAACTAAATCAATAGGTACTTATTTCACATTATGATAAGTACATTACCTACTTATCACTTGACATAATTATTCCAATATTTTGCTAACGTTACCATTTAAAGCTAAAGAGATAAGACACAAATAATCTTATTATATATAAAGAAAAGTTGACTGACTGACTCATCAACAACCAGTTCAAACCCTTGGACATGGAAACTGACGTTTTAAATAAACGCTCCTTTTACGATGTAGATCAGAAACAATATAGACTGTACTTGTACGTTTTTCTGTGGACAAACGAATAAATAAAATGATAGATTTTTCAAATCTACTGAAATGAAGACGCGAGTGTAACGTAATAGTGAATAAATATCACAGAATCCATCGATTTGTGACTAAAATTACTAAAACACTAGTAGGTATTAACGATCAAAATTGTTTTGTGAAGTCGGTCCATTAAAAAAATGTTCTGATTCCTTGTTGCAAATGGAGCGGATCACTAACCCGTTCAGGATATTGATAAATAGTTTGACGTCTTAATTAGGTACGTTTTATTGCCGTTTCTAGTTTACTTAATAATACGAGGTCTCTTTTTTGTTCCGGAACATTCAGCAGGTTCGGGTTATTTGAACTAAGCCGGGGCCTTACCATGGCGTCTTAATACGATTCAATATCGACTCAGTTCAGGTTTTAGCTGTCACTTTAAGGCCTAAGGCCAGCACGCGGGCCTGTCGACGAATTACATTTCGCCCAGTTGGAACCAGGACAAAATTAGGAAAGGCCCTTCCACTTTATCGTATTCAAAAGTCATTCAACGACCTAGACTTAGCAAATCAATTCCAATTCGACATCTTTCAGGATTCAATACGGTCAATTAAGCGTAAAATACTGATTCCATCACACATCTCTCAAAATTAGCCCTCTCTTTTTTGCCTAATCTTAGTTTTGTTATAAACAGGATGCTCATTTCGCTTACATAATCCTGTTTGTTTTATGTTAGTTAGTATTACTTGTAGTGTAAGTCCCTAAACATGATAAATGCTGTTGCATGCCTGTTATTGGTGCATGGACATGGACTGTAACTTGTAATTTTTATGAATATTAATGTTTTGTTTATGTACTGTTCTAAATAAATAAATAAAAAAAATAAAAATTTTCAGTATGGATCTGACAGCGAGCGAAACTAAACTGAATCGCATTAAGAAGTCATGGTATGGCCTCAGTAATTTTTATTAGGATTTTTGGATCATAGTTGACAAATATACATTGATTGATGGTCAAAGTGAAGTGCGTCAATATTGATTAAGAAATTTCTAGGAAAAATATTTGTAGGGGTGTTCAGCAGTTTTCTGCTGGAATATACTCACGAGCAAAATAATTTTTGCTCTTCAGTGTATTACGGAAATTTTCTTAAAGACCTTGTATTAAAGACTGACAGACAGACATAAATCACGTCTTTATCCCTTACGGGGTAGAGGTAGGTAACCAAGACCTAAAGCTACGTTTAGCATAAGTATGGGCGTACCTATAGGTGGAAAGGGGATTCAAAATAGTGATGGGTTGCTAGACGTATCGCCTATAACACGATTCCTACGATTTTCGCCCGGCTTTTACCACTGTGCGGGAAGAGAAGCAACTGGTTCATTCTATTGATTTTTCTTTGCTCCCAGATTATAGCTGTTGTTAACACAATAGGCGTTTGCGAAATTTTCGTACTGGCCAAGAACTTAAACAAATACGTGTAGTGTAAATTAAGTTGGTGAGGCGTAAACCTGAAAATGAAGTGACCTGAATTAATATTGGTCTACATGAATGAATAATAGCGTGTTATATACATAACTAGCGACCCGCCCGGGCTTCGCACGGTATATTATGCATGTATTATACATATAAACCTTCCTCTTGATTCACTCTATCTATTAAAAAAAACCGCATCAAAATCCGTTGCGTAGTTTTAAAGATTTAAGCATACATATGGACATAGGGACATAGGGACAGAGAAAGCGACTTTGTTCTATACTATGTTTTTTTTTTAATGTGAATAGGAAGGCAAACAAGCAAGTGGGTCACCTGATGGTAAGCGATCACCACTGCCCATAGACACCCGCAACCCCGGAGGGATTGCAGATGCGTTGCCAACCTAGAGGACTTAGATGAAATGCCTCTTGTGCCCGTAATTTCCCCGGCTGTCTTACTCTCCACACCGGAACACAGCAGTGCAAGCACTGCTGCTTTGATGCAGTCATTGTTTACTCGTACGATTAAATACTAGCTCAATCAAATTAGAATCCAATGTATGGGAAATTTGGCAAAATATATGGAGAACATTTATCTATGGGGATGGATACCTTATGGGGTGAAGTCAAAATTTATCAACTCTCCCCCCTCCTCCGGGGTGCGCGTCCCCCCCTCACGCCCCCCAAAGTGTCCCGAAACGCGGTGTTTTGAACTTTTTGAGAAAACTGTTCGAGATACAGAAAAAGTGTGTAGGAATGAAATAATATACAATAAATTTACTATAAATCTATTATACACATGAAAGCGATATCTCTTATGGTTTTGACGCAAGAAGACGCTGAAAATCATAAATTTTTGTTTTTTTACGATACATTTTATTAAAACTTCAGTTTTCTCAGAAAGTACTCATTTTACATCTAAAAAATGTATGACTAAAATAAACAATGAAATATTCCCTTTAAAAAGAGGCGTCACTTATTTATATATTAGTTAAATTGACCATTTTATGATAGTTTAAATATTGAATTTGTCATGAACAAAATTTTTTTTGAAGATTAAGTATGTTTAAATTTGTTTTATATAGTTTAGAGCTAATTATAAACCATGCTAGTATAATTTTGTTTATTTATTCTTAGTTATCCGCAAATAATTAGTGTGAATAAATTCATTCATTTCAAAAAAGGTAATATTTATGTACTACGGTGTTTATTTAATATAATCAACTATTTATTTAAGTATACACTTTTATTTAACTAACTTACATTGAAATAAACAATGTTAACACTCTTATTATCTGGGGGCACGGTAGTGCCCCGGCTAAGATAGCCAAGTAAGCGCAAGAAGGGCACTAGTTACCTTTTCTCGAGCCGCTTTGTTGTTATTTTGTACTCTCATAATTTGAATTTGAATTGTACCAGGTAACTAAAATTCTCGGGATATGATGTGAATAGTGGACTTATTACAAGTGTAAAGTTTCAATTGCATAGCTCTTATATTTTAAATTTTATTGATATCTAAAAAACTCTGATGTCGTCACTGACTCACTCACTGGTGATCAACAAATTTACGTCCTAGAAAGTTTAAATTCGTTACTATACGAACTATTGTAATGATAATTACAATTATAACTACACAAACGAATAACTCACGTATAAAAGTCGAGTGATGCTCGACATTATACCAGACTAGTTCGTAGTCCTTATTCCTGGACCGCTTGCCCCGGCGGCAGCGAAACGATCACATATTATTTGTTGTCACATTATTGACTGAGTCTCACGGTAATTTCATGTTTAAAAAAAATAACTATTGTAATGAACAGGAAAGTAATGAACAGTGATTTTTTACCTTACGTCTATATGACGGTAGCAAAACGGCCAAGCCACATTATTTTTACTAAGTTGTAGACTTCACAAACTCTAGTGTGTGGGGCTTGTAGAGTTAGAGCGTAAAAAGTTTGTAAGTTATTGCTTTTGACAAGCGCCTTCAGAAAACACCACATTTGCACATGCTTAATTCCATCCCCTAATTCAGTTTAATTTACTCAAAATCCTGAAATATATAGTCTATTATTTATAACAACTCTCTTTATCAATTTTCAGACCACTGGCATCAAAATTTGCGAAGTTTCGTACAAATATCCATTCGCTAGTTTGACCGATTGAAGAGTTAAAGTTCCAAATTTTAGATTTTTGCTGTTGATTGTATACTAATCTAGCTTACAAAGCAAATTTGAGCTTTCTAGGACTTTCATATGATGATCACTAGTGACGATCACTAGTTTTTTAGATACATAACTATAAGAGCTATGCAATTGAAATTTTACACTTGTAATAAGTCCACATCATATCCCGAGAATATTAGTTATCTGATACAATCCAAAACCAAGTTATGAGGGTACAAAATAACGACAAAGCGATTCGAGAAAAGGTAACTAGTGCCCTTCTTGCGCTTCACTTTGCTAACTTAGCTGGGGCACTGCCGTGCCCCCAGATAATAAGAATGTTAACATTGTTTATTTCAGTGTAAGCTACTTAAATAAAAGTGTATACTTAAATAAATAGTTGATTATTTAAAAAAAACATAAATATTGCATTTTTTGAAATGAATGAATATACTTATTATTTTCGGATAACTGAAAAAAATAATAATCAAAATTACACTAGCATTGTTTATAATTAACTCTAAACTATATAAAAAAAAATTAAACATACCTAATCTTCAAGTAAAAAATTTTGTTCATGACAAATTAAATATTTAAACTATCATAAAATGGTCAATTTAACTAATATATAAATAAGTGATGCCTCTTTTTAAAGGGAATATTTCATTGTTTATTTTAGTCATACATTTTTTAGATGTAAAATGAGTACTTTCTGAGAAAACTGAAGTTTTAATAAAATATATTGTAAAAAAACAAAAATTTATGATTTTCAGCGTCTTCTTGCGTCAAAACCATGAGAAATATCGCTTTTATGTGTATGGTAGATTTATAGTAAATTTATTGTACATTATTTCATTCCTACAAACTTTTTCTGTATCTCGAACAGTTTTCTCAAAAAGTTCAAAAAACCGCGTTTCGGGACACTTTGGGGGGCGTGAGGGGGGGACGCGCACCCCGGAGGAGGGGGGAGAGTTGATAAATTTTGACTTCACCCCATAAGGTATCCATCCCCATAGATAAATGTTCTCCATATATTTTGCCACGTTTTGAGCTATTTTTACTGAATTATACGTGTTTATTTTAGTTGTGTTCCGTAAAATCTAGTCTCTAACTCCGTGGCAAACAAAATTGTGACAAATGTACCGCTCGACAACCGTCATTTGAGAAATTAAACTAATCCGTGGACTTTTTAAAAATTCTAAAACTTTCCGTGGCTCACAATTATTGGTTGGTTAATAATGTTAATAATGTTATCTATACTGATATTTTAGATTTTTTGAGGTTGTAATGTCTGGATAGATCCAGAGATTACAACCTCACAAACTCACAAAAAACAGCACAACAACAACAACAACAACAACAACAACAACAACAACAACAACAACAACAACAACAACAACAACAACAACAACAACAGCAGCAGCAGCTAGTCAGAAAATAAAGGGTTGTTCAAAGGTTTGCCTATAAAATATCAGTGTCTCTAAGACGTTCAGATCAACTCCACGAGTACCTACTTAAGGGATCCTGTGGACCGATTTCTAGCTTCTGGTGACTTTTGGTGTTTTGGTGATTGAATGGTGATTTTTAAAAGCCTCCTAATGCGATTCGATCCCGATTCAGTTTATGTTCGCTCGCTGTCAGATCCATACTAAAAATGACAGCTAAAACCTGAACTGAGTCGGAATATCGCATTAAGACGTCATGGTAAGACCCCTGTTATTTATTTATTCATTTAAACAAATAAAAATACAAAAAAAAAGCATATCCGCACTAGGCTTCATCAAAATAAACAAGTGTTATCTGCCACAAGCTTCGTCATAATTTCCCAAAGTAAAATCCGCAGCAAGCTTCGTCATACCAATTTAACAACTACACCCCGGAATGATGAGTACCCGGACCAAACGTTCCAAAAATGCTAGCGGCATTGCCCCGCTGAATGGCCAGCGATATTTGTTGGACATTAAGGCGCTGTCAACAGCAAATGACCTTGAGCAGCGCCACTTTTCACACATACGGATCGCGTGCCTGTTAGTGAAAGAGAAGAAACTATTTCGGCAGCTTGGCGCGCGTCTAAAATCTTGCAAATAAGACACAAATAATAAAAAATAATAAAAAGTATAGGTTATTTGTGAAATATGACTCGTTAGCCGTGTAGGTATGAATATGTTGACTTCATGTTTTTAATTGCAGACCCATATGTTGAAAAAATAAAGACATAGAACCGTTTAATGATGATTTTAAGTCCAATCTTTGCAATTATTTTCTATCGAGCCGATTTTATTCAATTATGTATCGAGTCCGTCCAGCGTGTTTGAAATATGATGAAAATTGACATACATATTTTTTTGGATTTTTATTGTGTGTAATTTTTCTTAAAAAAGTGCTTAAATAACATCAATTTCAACAAAATTTGGTGTTGTCAGCCTCTTAATTTAAATACAGTGTAAGCTTACAGCACAAAACTTAGTTAGGTTCGCTTAGCGGTCTATTTTCGGAGGGTATTTTATGTCCACAAAGCAAACTGTTTATACAATTTTAAACGACTATTTCTGTATAATTGAAAGTTAACTCCGTCGCGACAGGAAATGGTTTTTTTCCCTCCGTTCTATAGTTTTAAGTCCTTGTGCGGGCGATTGCGATCGACCCACGCGGAAATGGTAATGTAATAATGAATTTTTTATGACTTATTTGTTAAAAATGTGGCATATTTTGGTGCTTATCAAGACTTATCTACGCCTAGTGACAACGTCATAATGATTATCTGTCTTACAAAATTTTATTAGGACTTAATTTGTATAAAATAACTTATATGTAGCGTGGTAGCCAAGAAAAAAGCCGTGGTAGCCTAGTGGTTTGACCTGTGGCCTCTCAAGCAGAGGGTCGTGGGTTCGAATCCCGGGCTCGCACCTCTGAGTTTTTCGGAATTTATGTGCGATATCTCATTTGAAATTTACCATGAGCTTTTCGGTGAAGGAAAACATCGTGAGGAAACCTGCACACAACTGCGAAGCAATTCAATGGTGTGTGTGAAGTTCCCAATCCGCACTGGGCCCGCGTGGGAACTATAGCCCAAGCCCTCTCATTCTGAGAGGAGGCCTGTGCCCAGCAGTGGGACGTGTATAGGCTGGTGATGATGAACTTATATGAGGAACTAGCTTCTGCCCGCGACTTCGTCCACGTAGAATCAGACTTTAGAACGTTGATTAGTATGTTTTGTAATAATTATGTACGTTGCGACTCTTGGCAGCTACGTCCTTTGACATGTTTATTGCTATCCCACGGGATCTATGCAATTTTCCGGGATAAAAAGTAGCCTATGTTTTAATCTAGGGTACCAGCTATCTTCTTTCCAAATTCTACTCAAATCCGTCCAGTCGTTTTAGCGTGAAGAAGGAACAAACACACTCACTCACTCACATCACATCGTCAACAAACTTTTGCATTATTATTAGGATCAAAAATGCGGCTAGAATTCTATTCAACCTGTCAAATAAATAATAATAATAATAATGTGTAATGTGTATAATGTGTAGTAATTTCGCTGTAAGTTTTTGTTTGTTTTGGTTTTGTTTTTGGTTGCCCTGAAAACCAGCGTCAGACATAGGTGCCTTTGTCTGACACATGCTGAGCGGCAACCTTTTTGGTGTGTATTTTCATTTTATGGTTATTTTTGTACGGTTTTTGTTTTATATTGCACCAAATAAACCTTTTTCTTTCTTTCTTTCTTTAAATATCTGGCTTTAAACTCCTAAACACATCAGTGAACTTAAACTAACGACGATAACTATTTTTATTCACGACTTGAACCCCCTTTTATTGTCATCCTCAGCCTATGTCAGGAGCCTTACCATGACGTCTTAATGCTATATTCCGACTCAGTTCAGCTTTTAGCTGTCATTTTTAGTATGCATCTGACAGCGACCGAACCTAAACTGAATCAGAATTGAATTGCATCATATTCCTCGTTCGCTCGCTTTCATAGTAAAAATTACAGCTAAATCCTGAACTGAGTGGGAAATAACTTGCATTAAGACGTCATAGTAAGGTCCCTGTATTCCAGATCTACGGTCTCACGGTTCATGTCTTTGGTGCGTTTGTCACGGCAAAAACAACAAAGATATATTATGTCACACTATTGTAACCGCAAACCCGATACCGGCGCGTTAACGTTTACGTAAACGCCAAGTTCACTCTCCGTTTCAGCGGAGTTCAAGGCCGGTTCGGAACCGGTCGCATATCCGGTATTGTGATCTGTTGCCTTTCCAATATTTTTTAGCTTGGATTAAGCGTGGGTAAAAGATATAGGCGTATCAAAGTACCTGAGTCCGATAGACTTTTTTATGGTGTGGAAAATGCGCCTTATGCATCCGCCCGGTACGGGGAACCGGGGGTATGTGGGGCTCTCCCGCGACGGCAGGCATACCCACTAAAACCATACGGGTTCCCTATTCGGTCGAATCGAGTTTAATCCCCAAAAGACACAAGTATGCGCGTTCTCCACTAAAAAGGATCCCTTTATTGTTTCGCCTTGTTTTGAAGGCACTCCCCTTGATGCCAAGTTGTCTATCGGGGTCCTGGGTGTCGACATTTCGAGTGATGTTCAGTTCCGTGGTCATTTGGAAGGCAAAGCTAAATTAGCTTCAAAAAAATTGGGGGTGCTCAATAGAGCGGGACAGTACTTCTCGCCAGCCCATCGCCTACAACTCTATAAGGCGCAGGTTAGGCCGCATATGGAGTACTGTTCTCATCTCTGGGCTGGGGCACCCAAGTACCAAATCCTTCCATTTGACCGCATTCAACGCAGAGCTGCTCGATTTGTCGATAACCAGGCACTCTCTAGTCGGCTCGATTCTCTGGCTGTGCGGAGGGATGTAGCATCCCTCTGCATATTGTACCGAATATATCATGGGGAGTGCTCCGATGAACTTTTCGGATTGTTGCCTGCGGCTAAATTCCACTACCGCACTTCGCGGAACCGTCTGTCCTTCCATCCTCAACATCTTGATGGTTGGCAGTCAAGTACCGTGCGTTTTAAACGCAATTTCCTTCCTCGTACGACGAAGATCTGGAACTGGCTTCCTGCTGCAACATTCCCTGAGCGGTACAATTTAGGGATCTTTAAAAAGCGAGCCTTCCTGTTCTTGAAAGGGTCGGCAACGCACCTGTGATTCCCCAAGTCTTGCAGGTGTCCATGGGCGATGGTGATTACTTTCCATCAGGTGACCCGTCTGCTCGTTTGCCCCCTCTTATATAAAAAAAAAAAAAAAAAAAAAAAAACTGAGGCGTTATGGGAGCACACGGTGTCACCGCGACCCACGACCACCCCGGGATGGGGTTCCCTCTTCGCGGCACCTGTGCAAATTGTGCAATGCAGGTTTGGAAATTCCCCCCCATCCCCCGCTGGTGCCGAAGTCCGGTATAGCCTAGTGGTTTGACCTGTAAGTAGTCTCTCAAGCAGAGGGTCATGTTACTCATATATGTTCGAATCCCGGGCTCGCACCTCTGAGTTTTCGGAATTTATCAAACAAATCAAGCATTTGAGATTTACAATAAACTTTTCGGTGAAGGAAAACATCGTGAGCCTGCACACGTCTGCGAAGCAATTCGCACTGGGCCTGCGTAAGAAGAGCACTTTAGAACTTAGAAAATGGGGTGGTTTTACGATTATCAACTTCAAAAAATTGCAATTGCAAAAACACTTAGAAATGCCTTGGACAGAAAAGTTGCACTTTGATCCCTCTCGTCAGGGAGCAAAAGTTACTTTTCTGAATGACTGAATTGAATTTGACTCGCTCTTGTTCTAATAAATGAAATTCTGTTAAAAAAATGGAAATAAATAATAATTAAGAAACTGCGTAGCTCTTAAAACAGTAGCAGTCACATTTAACCCAATGTAGGCCAATGCAAAGGCCAAGTTTAATAGCAAATTATCTAAATTATTCGAGCTGTAATAATAAAATACACATTAATAAATAACACAATTATGACCACAAAACGTAATAACAAACGTAATAAAGGTCAACTAAGAACAAGAAATATAATTATAACGGGGACCGACAAAAAATAACTGTTGATACACGTAGCTATATTTGGAAAGGCTTCACGGCTTTAGACCGACTGCTTAGCTGAGTCCTCGCCCGCGCGGCGCAGGGGCGCGGGGTAGGCGACAAAGGGGGCCGAGAGAGGTGCGGGCGGCAGGCGCACTACCCGCCCGCACCGCTCTCCGTCCCGTTTGTCGTCCCACCCCGCGCAATAAATACAGACGACATCATAGATAACTGACACTTAAGATGACTGGAACTTAACAGAGAGTTGTGAAACAGGCCCTAAATATTTTCGCTCCCTCGGTGGCCTTTTATCATCTGCATGACTGTGAGAAGCAGCTTTAAAATACGGAATGAAGAAATTAATTACTTTCTAAACGACACTGAAAATTACAACACATAGAAAAATCCGAAAAGTAAAGCTATGGCCGGGAATCGAACCCGGGTCCTCGTCATTCCGTGACGCGTGCTATACCCCTACACCACCCATAGCAAGTAAAAAGCATTAAAAATCAAGAAGTAAATTTCTTGATTCATTTGATATTTCCTAAATTAATTACTCTTGTAACTTTTAGTGAGTAATGTTATGCTAATTAATTTTCTTCACAGGAAACAGAACTCGCTACCCTTCACTGGAAATAATAAATCCTAATTGACACTTTCCATGTCCAACGAAATCTGATTGCCAAACTGTCGTCCGACGACCCTGAGGACATGTTAATTCGCCCAACTGTGGTCGACAGGTTCTGATAAGAGATTACAAACGTGGTTTCATTACGAATTTTGTTTTTACTTAATAACAAATAATATAACCTAAAAAAACTTTTGACACTGCCTTGCTGACTGCACTTTTTGTTGACAGTACTTGCATTGTCATTCGTCCTATATATTTACTCGTATGTGTACCAAATTTGAAGTCAATCAGACCAAACCATAATATATAATTTTATTCAGATCGGCGGGAAAACTTTACCAACAAATAACATGACACTGACATTCAAAGTATTTCATTTATTAACGTGAAGTGGCCAGTCAAGTAATTGTTCTGATTGTTGTGTTGCGTTGTTGTTAAGTAGTATTTGTTAGTATTGTGGTAGTGTTGGTTCTAGAACATATTCAAAGAGGTATTATATGTAGTCAGTGACTATGAATTGACTCGTCAACAGGGTGTATTACGTACCTAGCAGAGTTGTTTCCCTAATTTTCTCCAAAAAAAGTCTCATAAACCCTATAATATTTTATAGGTACTTAACTGTGCTCTAAAAGCCGAGTATCAGGGCTAGTAACTAGGCACTTTTGTACTTTATCACATTAACCCATCACATGTTGACATACACACGTCATATTGTCAAATTTTAATGTGTTAATGTGACAAACTACAAAAGTGTCCAGCTATTTTTAATGCTGATTGTACAAGAAAAAGTATTAGATAGATAATCAGTGTCAACTATACTTCATTTAATTTAGGATGAGAAACCACAACAACATTATATTGCGGCTCGTGAACTGTAATCTCTTTACGATTTGTACTAGAGTAACTACTGACGCCACGCAAATAAAGTGGCATTAAAACAATTTTATTTTGCGGCTGCCAAACTATTGCACTGTACTGTTTGCTAGGTAAGAAATAGTTGACCAGCCGCAATATAATGTTATTGTGGTTTCTCATTCTTCTTCTTCTTCTTCTTCTTTTTTCTTTGTGGCGTCACAAGTCGTTATAGCGACGACAACTTCGCCAATGTCAGGGTAAAATTTTCATAAACTAAAATCTTGTGACAAAATGTCGGCAACGTTGTACGGTAACACGGTCAAAGACCCCCCTCCCCCCCTGTCAGGCTCTTAGCCAACGGTCAATGATATCACTCAGATACTGCCAGGAAATCATTAGCCGTTGCCCAGGGTGCACCGGACCAAGCACTGCTCTTCCCCCCGGACAGATCCAGAAACGAACCGCATCTCTTGTTCACACGTGGAGGTAACCCGACTTGCACCCCGGTTTCTCATTCTAAATTAAATGAAGTATAATGTCATCGCACCCCTCGTAGTGAACATTATAAAAGAAATTACAATTGCTTATGTCAAAACAATGGTATTCATGAATGATCCGACATTCATAGCATACGCAACCGACCTTGGCTAGAACAAAGAGCAATAATTGACGAAGACATTAGAGCCTGTGAAATGTTGTAAAAGACATGTAAATATCACCATTTTGACAGTTCCAAAGCGAGGCCTGCGCTTACGCAATTCATTGTTGCTATCAATGCAATGTCATTAACATGTGCTTTTTTTTTAATGGCTTTCACCCTTGCTTTATAGTAAAGCAAGGCGTATTTAGCCATGTAGACGTAGTGACATTACATACGTGAGGAGATTGTTCGGTTTATTATGTACCTATAATTTTGATTGATTTCGCAATTATCAAATAATGGATAGGTACTTAGTAAAACACTAGATCACGAATTAATAAAAAAAAATGACGGAGAATGATTAATTAAATTGTAAGTAAAGTTCAAGAACTCAACAATACTTAACTTTCAAGTTCATATTTACATCATAAACAATTGCATGTAGCAACGTCTTGGTGATTATTGCGAATATCTTTTCTAAACCTAACTACAATAAACTTAAAAAACCTCCCGCTCAAAAAAGACTCATAGGTAGTTCGAGATCAAAAGAAAAAAAAACATGCCACAAAAATACCTTACATAATTTTGAAATAGAGCTGATATTCTTCAAACTACTAAACCGATTTGAACCAAACATGGCTTAAAACCACCGCAAGGAAACTGGCTTTCGAATGAAAGAAATCGCATCGCAATCTGTCTAGCTGCTTCAGAGCTACGATGCCACACAGACACACACGCACACGCACACAAACACACACACACACACACAAACACACACACACACACACACACAGGGGCCTTACCATGACGTCCTAATTCCGACTCAGTTCAAGTTTTAGCTGTCACTTTTACTATGAATCTGACAGCGAGCGAACCTAAACTGAATCGCATTAAGACGTCATGGTAAGGCCCCAGTAATCGACGTCAAACTTATAACACCCTCTTTTTAAAAATAGAAAGGCTGGCAATGTCCTCAAGAAAACTACGTTTTGCATCTCATTACAAATCAAAATCCTGACATTATGCCTTAACACTGCAACTGTCAAGGTGATCTGTTTTCCGCATTCATTAAAAACGAGATTTCTTACTTTTTGCTCTATAAAATTACTGCCGACATTCCTATAAGAGCAAATACGTGCAAGCTCGTAAGTTGGCACAACTCATATAAACCTTATTGGAAAAGTAATATTGACTTTGCAGCCGCTTGTTTGACTTAGATGAGTCATTACTTGAAAACTTCCAAGTTTAATTAAGTACCTAATGCTATTTATCTAGTCTCCTATCTACAAGTGTTTCAAAAATGTTCAAGTTTTCAGGAAGGTTAACATTTTTTGCTTTTAGAAATGAAGTCGTTCAACCGTTTGAATATTTCTTAAAAACAAAGCAAGAATATTTAGTTTCCTATTTACAATTTATTTGATCTTCTGAAATTAATATCAATTAATAAAAATATTTTGGAGAATTTGAATTAGTTGGGTTTCTTTCGGAGGTCACTTTGATCGGATCTCGTAAAGTATCGCAAGGAAAGATATTCGATATGACTAAACTAATATTCATTTCGTCACTACTTTGAAAAAATCTCGTATCTTAAATGAATGTTCAAACAAAACTGAATATTGTCATACAGTTAATAAAGTTCACTTCGTAACAATTTCGAGATACGAGATTTTTAAAAATAGCGATTATATTTTGTATCATTGTATCAGGTGCCATAAGTTTGCCAACTTTGCCATTTAGCCCCAACATTGCCTGATCTGGTTTCGAGACCGAATAAAGGACAATTACATAAATCGCGTCTTTATTGCTTACGGGGTACACAGAGCCTTTTTTTATCGGAGTGGAAACTTTTTACGAGTACCCCCAGGCCTGGGGAGGCTTGGGCAGATATATGGGACTTTCTCCTCCGGCCTCTTTCCGCACGGAGCCTAAGGTAACAGGACCTAAAGGCCAAGTTTAGCATGATTGTGGGCGTAAAGGTGGAAAGGGGAATCAAAATAGTGATAGCTTGCTAGCCGCATAGCATCTCATAAGATTTTCGCCAATTCCGTCGATGGATGGACTGGAACATTCTGCGCTTTTTCTTTGTTCCCAGACCAGATGAAATAATGAAAGGGAGAAACCTTTACGGAAGCTGATAAACGGTGCTTAAACCATCGGGCAATGTTGTGGTCAGATGGCAAAGTTGTAGTAGTATAACAAGTTGGTAATTAGGTTAAAAGTCAAATTAACCGTAATGCTACTGCACGCCTTCAATCCGATAGGTCACTTACCGTTACGTAATTTGATGTAACTATTTGTGAAACTGTAACATGATCTTTAAAATCCAGTTTGATATCTTAAAAACACGCCTAATGTTCTTTAGCTAAATTCAAACGTAATAATATCTTGTTCTAGTAAGTTAATATAAAATTCTTAATGGTAATAAAGATCTTTAACTAATTTATATTTGTGTAGATGTATCCCAGAATTTTTTTAAAGCGTGCCCTTCTATAACGGACTTCAAAAATGAGGAGGTTCTCATTTTGTATTTTTGATGTTCCCAGCATGGCACGTGACGGCACAAGTCGGTGAAAGCACGTTCTAGAGAGGTCTCATACTTTTCAAATAATTACTTACACCTACTATTTTTTCCTGACACGTTCCTACTACGGTCATGAAAAGATACGGTGTTGTGGCCAAAGACCTTTATAGCTCCCTTTGCTTATTTTAATCTAGTGTCTACGTGAGTCATAAAACACTAGGCGATACAAGTTCTGCAATAGCATCCGGCCCACATCAGTGTCCTTCGGGTGACTTTTACTGGCAATCTAGTCCGTGAGATACTAATGGTTTATGAATTAAGTAAACTATGTAATACCTCTAGTAGGTATAATTATACGTACAGCCATGGTCAGTATGCCTAGTGTAGGTTTTCGGTCACAAAATACGTCACGAACGCGTTTGCGTTAAAATGTCAAATACTTTGAGAATAGGAGCCTTACCATGACGTCTTAATGCGATTTAGTTTAGTTTCGCTCGCTGTCAGATTCATACTAAAAGTGACAGCTAAAACTTGAATTGATTCGGAGTTAGGACGTCATTGTAAGACATCAGGGGCCGTACCATGACGTCTTAATGCGATTCAGTTTAGGTCCGCTCGCTGTTAGATTCATACTAAAAGTGACAGCTAAAACTTGAACTGAGTCGGAATTAGGACGTCATGGTAAGGGCCCTGTTTGTTGCCGTTTCGATCCGCAAGTGGCGCTGCCAATTATTCCCTAGTAATTGAGACGTCACTTGAGAGAATGCACTATTATTCCACTCCTTATACTACTAGGCCAAACGTTACAGCGACGAAATTAACTTACCTACTTACACTTAATTTCTAAACGACACTGAAAATTAGAACACAGAAAAATCCGAAAAGTAAAGCTATGCCCGGGAATCGAACCCGGGTCCTCGTCATTCCGTGACGCGTGCTATACCCCTACACCACCCATAGCAGGTCCCTACACTACAAAAATCAAAAACGACTCTAGCTTCATTCGTATTTCAAAATAAGCTCTTAGAGGATCCCGATATCCTGGTACTTAAACTCTCCCTCCATCTTACGTCTGACGCGAGTTTAACATTTTTTACCCATCCCAAAAAGTACTTACTTCAACAAAAAATAAACCATAAATTTCATCGGTAGTGGTATCATGCATTTAAGCAACTTTTTATGAATAAGTTTACAACTGCACTGCGGTTATCAGCTCTTACTCCTTAATCGACATGCGATGTTCATATCACACCGTCTCTTTCACCCTCACTTTGTCGACTACTAGTATGAATGAGTACACTGTACGAACTTGTAATTTCGGAGCAGAAGGCCAGTACCGTCCAATGTGGCAATGTCACCGTCATTTCGCAACGCTATGGCATTTTAAGCCGTTTCCTAGGAATCGGTCGGGTTCCGTCGTTGCTCAACCGTTGACCATTACTAGCACGCACTTGATTTTGCCAGGATTAAGTACAGTCAATTCATCCTTACGCGTCTTATCATGTAAACAAACACTTCTTAAAGACATTGTCACACTTTTCTCTATGTTGTTGTATACTTAAGGAAACTGCTAAACCACTGAAAAATAACATTTTATAAGATTTTCTTTAATAATCGAAGGAACTTATGAATTAACTCGACAAATATGTGAAACTTGGGCAGCGCCACAAAATCAAAAACTTGATACAAGTTCTATTTTCGTTCAAAGCGAAATAATTGGTCACGTTTTATGTATATTTTATAGACATTTCCAATCACTGGTCATTTTCTATTATCGCTTTTGACGTCACGTTTGTTTAGAAGATAATACACGTAAGGATGAATTGACTGTAGTGTCAACATGGCTGGCTCTAGAGCGCGCGAGACCAGTGTCGCGCGCGAAATAGACTACTCATCTTTATCTTACTGTTCGTTCTAATAAAACGGGTTGTCTAATCGCGCGCGACACAGCTCTCGCGCGCACTCGTGCCAGCCTTGCTGTGCTTACTACACTTGCGTGTGCGCAACAACATAAACTACAATAACATAACATAAACATAATTACATGCATACTCGTTGCATGAACATAATTAAGTACAGGGTCTCATAAATTGTTGTGGAATATTTCAGCAGGTTGGTTGGGTTAAATAGTTTGACTAAATAGCCCTGGAGGGTTACCATGATGTCTTAATGCGATTCAATCCCGATTCAGTTTAGGTTCGCTCGCTGTCAGATCCATACTAAAAACGACAGCTAAAACCTGAACTGAATCGCACTAAGACGTCATGGTAAGGCCCCTGTATGCTTTTCAGGATTTTAGAATCATAGTCGACAAATATTCACGTTAAAATGACAAATAGTATGAGTAGGTATAGTATAGTATAGTAGGTGTAGTAGGTTGGTAGAGAGGATGGATGAAAGAAGATTAACTAAACAGATTTATACGGCGAGTGTGAATGGGTGCGTTGGGAGGGGAAGGCCTAGGCGGTTCAATGATCAAATTAGGGACGTTTTGGAAAAAGGCCAGGTCAAGAGTACCCGAAACCGACGAGCATGTATGAAGAGATTGATGAATGTGCATGAAGCGAAAGAGGTATGTCAGGATCGTAGCAAGTGGGACAAAGTAGTCTCTGCCTACCCCTGTGGGAAAGAGGCGTGACGATATGTATGTATGTATGTAGGTATAGTATGTAGCCGTTTCGATCCGTGAGTGGCAACTGAGATGTTTTTTGTAGAAACTTACACTCATCATCATATCAGCCATAGGACGTCCATTATTGGACATAGGCATCCCATAGACCTCCAGCTGCCTCGGTTGGCAGCGGCTTGCATCCACCGTGAGCCCGCGACTTTAACCAGTAGGCTTATTGTCTAACTCGCTCGCAATCGCCATCGTGTCATTTTGACAGTTCTTGTATGAACGTGACAGCTTGCTGATTCCAATGCCGATTGTCAGCCCATACAAGAACTGTCAAAATGAACACGATGGCGATTGCGAGCGAGTTAGACAATAAGGCTACTGATCATCCGTCCTCGTTGGTCCTACGCTGCGCTTGCCGCGTGGTCTCCACTCGAGAACTTTTCGCCCCCAACGACTGCTATATGGCCTGTCGGCCCCACAATGACCTGTTCTCCGTGCTATATATGTATAGCCTACCTATTGCCATTGCCACTTCAACGAGCTAATTTGCTTGGCTTGGTGACCCTTGTTCAAACTTTCTTACACTAGAGACTCAGAACTATCCGTACATAATATTATCCGTAAACGTCAGTTATTCCACAACTACAGGAATGTAACGTTTGAGTGTTTCTTCACCTGCCTCGGGTTGTTATTACGATCGCATACCTCTGTGTCGCAAACTCATCAACCTAACTTGATACCTCATGTATTTAAAGTAGTACATTCACGATTTTGAAGCTGTAGAAAAATCCGGGAATTTCATGAATACCGTCGTTATACCCAGTCTATTATAAAAGGAATTTCTATTAAAAATATTAGCTGTCAAAAAAACCTGCAAAGTTTTTCGTATCAAGCAAGACCCACGCTGGGCATGATAGTGATCTTTAATCGAAATATGAAGTAATTCTTGTCACTTTAACGTAGTTTATCACCAAATAACGCACTGGCATTTGATAAGTATCAAAAATTAAATATTTTTACCAAGAAATTGTTAAGAAGCCGTTTACATTCCTTATACAAACAACAACTGAAATTCCATTCATTTGAAATGTCGAAACTATATCAAATTCTTGTAGTGTCATTGTCAAGTTAAAAATTTAAAAAAGTATCTCATTTTTATGTTCTATCCAATGTCAGCAATGTCAGCTATTTTATCATCGAAGGCTATCTCTAGGGAAGATATTTTCGTATTTATAAATTGAATTAATTTTAATCGTAAGATGATTTAGAAATTGCTCCATAAATTGACAAGAAAGAGCCTCAAGGTGATCCGCTCAAGTCAGTATTTTAATGATTTTTGTTTTCAAAATCTAACCTTGTCCGATGATTTTGTCAGAATCATTAATTAGTTCAAGATGAATTGTTATGAAACGTTCGTTTTGATATAATGGCGGGTATTAATGATTGCAGTTAGGCAAATCTTAACATCATTAACTGTGTGCAACTAAAGCTCTTTGATTTTCAATTGAAACTGATTTTGTTTGAGTTTGTTTTTGTATGAAGCTACAATGAAAAAGACAAAGCCTTAGATTAGAAGACAACGTTCATAGTTGTGTTTTGAAAGATAAGCTGTGCCTTTAGGGCATGATATTGACACAAAAAATAATTACCTTTATATACATACATACGTACACACACAAATCACGTCTTTATCCCTTACGGGGTAGACAGAGCCTAAGGTGACAAGACCTACAGTACAGGCCACGTTTAGCAAGATTGTGGGCGTATAGATGGAAAATGGAATCAAAATAGTGATGGGTTGCTAGCCGCATTGCCTCATCGCCTATTCCATCCAGGGCTTTTACCATCTGAGCGGGAAGTCTGAATCGCACTTGGCCGGTTTTTATCCACGTCAAATTATCAAGTAGATCAGACGCAAGCGAACAGTTACATCAGTATTGCAGATCGCCTGAGTTTCCACATTACAACTAGGGTCCATAAATCGTAACCGTTTACGTTTCGCGCCTCAAACGATGCTGATTACAGCCTATGTCTCAACAACTGTCACTTTAAATTAAATTCAATGAAAGCCTTTTAAAAATATTAATGTACGTTAACTTGGGGATTAAAATTCGTTTTGATGTTATGAAATTGTGAACATCAGTATTATTATCAAAGGGACGAACAAGAATAGGTAGATTTTGCTTAGAGCCTTCCTTAATTGAAACAGATTTCATGATTTCCCACGGGATAGGAAGTAAACTGCGTTTGTGAACAGCGCCATCTGTTGTTCTGTGGGACGGATGCATAAATTTTAATGTAAATTCGCTTTTGTTATAATTCTTTGTTTATGCATATTAAAAGATTCTCTTATAGTTTTATTACTTACTATTTGGAAAATCATGTAATAAAAAAAATAGAAAAAGATACCATTTTTCCTTAGTAAGATCGATTCCTCCGTAAAATCGATTATTACTGATAAAAGGAAAATCGATCGTTGATTAATCGATTTTTTAGTCGATGTCACGTTAGTTTAAAATAAAGTGACCAATCATCGCAGGCCAAGGCCCCGTTGACGGAAGAGCGCGTACGCAGTTTTGCAAAAGCATCTTGATCATTACAAATTTGGTTTTGCAACAGTGTGCTAATTTCAAGCTGTATGTTAATGTGTTTGCAATTTTATTGCCTTAATTTTAGAATTTATATCATGCAGTTGCTATCCTGCTGTGAAGTTTAGTTGCACATTTTGTTTGTCAATCTGGTTACGTTATGTATAGTTTTTCGAACGTATTTTTTCATTTTCAAATTTCAAAAAATTACAGCACACTTTTAAACCCCCGACACAAAAAGAGTCTGTCTGTCTGTGACATCATAGCTCTCAAGCCGATGAACCGATTTTGATGCGTTTTCATTCGAAAGCCAGTTTCCTTGCGGTGGTTCTTAGCTATGTTTGGCAAAAATCGGTTCAGCAGTTTGAAGGGTATCAGCGTTTTTACAAATTATTTTTAAAATTTTCAGTTGATAACTAATTAATGCGTGGAGGGCTTTTAGAATTTTTAATTCAATGTAATTTTTTCAGGAAGCAAGTATACTGTAAGTACCAGATTTTTATCAAGAGAAATTTCGCCAAAGACTAACAGATTTCACTCGTTTTCCAAAAACTGACATAACAATATCTCTTATAGAAAAGAAAGCAAAAAAAAAAGTGGCCAATGAAAAAACAATTAAAAAATCCAACAAAAAATTAAAAAAAAAACTTAAACGTGAACTGTAAATCCTTTGTAGGATTCTTTTATTATTTTTTCACTGCAACAAAAGACGATTTTCCTGTTTGTTTTTGTGTAGGTACATTGTGAACGTAAACTTTTTTGTTAGATTTTATTTGTTTGCCCTTATGTAAATACAACATACGTATAAATTATCTACTGATTTATTTCTATAGACTATAGAGTATACGCTAAACTAGCGAACAAACCCGGGTGTGCAAGGAGTGCGACCAGGCTGGGAGAGAGGCGCGACGCCCTTCAAACGGGTCCGGCTGCGAGTTCCGGTAGCGCTGCGCACGCGCATGCTATACGTGGATACGGCATTTTTTACAATTTTTTTAGTTTTTTTTTTAATTTATTAACTTTTAAAAAAATAGTCAAATTGCATGGGAGTTTCAGTTGTCGGATTAACTTGAAATCCCTAGTACCTAGTAATACCTATTATAAATGCGATAGTAACTCTTTCTGTCTATCTGTCTGTCTGTTATGCTTTCATGCCTAAACCACAGAACCGATTTTAATGAAATTTGGTACAGAAGTTTCAATCCCGAGGAAGGACATAGGATGGTTTTTATCCTGGAAAATCGCATAGTTACCGCGGGATAGCGATACGCGAATTCTACGCAGAAGGAGTCGCGGGAGTTTGGTATAAAAATGAAAATAACGGAGTACCCACGGCTTAAAAAAATTAAGAGTAAGCCACTAGTACCTATTTAATTAAAATAAAATAAATAAATAAATAAAATAAATAAATATCTTGGGACAATTGACACCAATTGACCTAGCCCCAAACTAAGCAAAGCCTGTAATATGGGCACTAGACAACGGATAAACATACTTATATAGATAAATACATACTTAAATACATATTAAACATCCAAGACTCGAGAACAAACATTCGTATTTTCATACAAATATCTGCCCCGACCGGGGATCGAACCCGGGACCTCAAGCTTCATAGTCAGGTTCTCTAACCACTAGGCCATTCGGTCGTCACTAAAAATGCCTGCTATAGTAAAGCCGGCCCAACGAATCTGAATGACATGCGGCACATAGATAGAGAAAAGTCTGGAAGAGCACATAGGCTTTTATCCCGGGAAATTCCCGCGGGATAGCAATATAAACTAATTCTTTACAGACGGAGTCGCGGGCAACAGCGGGCAAAAGAATAAACTGAAGAAAATAACAGAAGTTCTATAAAATAGCTTATCGCTTTTTTCAACAAAAAACCTTCCCCTCCAAAAAAATTAGGGAATTTAAAAAACAAAACGGTCGACAATCTTAGGAATCACGTTATAGTATAACGTACGTCTAATGTATTTTTTTTCGTGATTTGTGTCTGTTCCTTTATATTTGTACAGTAAAGCATTTACTCACCTACTTACTTACTTAGTATAGGCGATGCGGCTAGCAACCCATCACTATTTTGTCTCCCTATACGCCCACGATCATGCTAAACCTTATGTCAACAAAATTAAATAACCACGTCCACCATTTATTACACCAATCAACACGCAGTATGTCATACTCGTAGCAATGCTGTATTAAGCAGTCAATTAAAACTCCATTTCGCACATACAACATAGATTATCGTATCGATCAAGATATTACAGATATAGTATGACGAAATTTCCTTCCAATATGGGTCAGGGTTGACTCAAACAACGGAAATCGGACTAATGACATCCTTGTTCAATTCTAGTTTGAACCGGTTCGCAAAATAGACCGGTGATAACTTTAAGCTCAAAATACGTAAATAAACAATTTTGTGACAAAAATTTATCATTTTGAAAAAGAGCTGATATTCTTCAAATTGCTAGACCAATTTTTACCAAATATGGCTAAGAACCATCGCAAGGAAACTGGCTTTCAAATGAAACAAACCACCTCGAATTCGGTCTATCGGCTTGAGAGCTATGATGCCACAGACAGACAAACAAACACACACACATACATAGAAAGAAAGGGAGAGAGAGAGAGAGAGAGATCGACGTCAAACTAATAACACCCCCCGTTTTGCGTTGGGGGTTAAAAAATATTATTGTGCAAGATTTTTTTTTCTGTCTTTACTTACAGTGTCAATTAGACCGACCGCTTGAATGTGTCCTCGCCCACGCGGGTACAGGGGCGCGGGGTAGGCGGCAAAGGGGACCGAGAGAGTACCGCGCAGGCGAGGACTTATTTTAGCGGTCGATCTCTAATAATAGTCTATACCATTTTCATTCTTGAAAATGTCATTCTTACCTGTCCTATTTGGTAAACAAAATTCTAACCTCAATATGCGACTTTTTGTAAAGAATAAGGTGAATTATGTTATCAAATAAACCTGAGGTAATATTTTGTACATAATTTTGCTGATATTTTATCTCCAGTTCCTTTATTGACGATGAAATAGTTAAAAAATAACAAAAATGAGACGGTTGGAGGTTAGAATTTTGTTTACCTAATAGGACAGGTAAGAATGAAAATGGTATACATAATCAATTGTGAACATTTTCTGCAAGTCAAAAACCGTATTTACAGAAAGTAGTTCAGAAAAACCCGGAACTTTCATTACTGCTTTGTTATGACCAAGTCATATTCATGACTGTAAAATGCCAGATGTCAATGCACTGTAATGCGATTGCGATATGTCAAGGATCGAAACCGACACGCCCGCAAATGTCAATAAATACTGTTAAATCGGTTTTAATGACATAAACGTAGATAACCGAAGATAGAGCTTGCCCTTTTACGGCGAAGTGAAGAAAATTTTCCCAGAATAATCTCTTCACAGAATTACATTTCACCGAAAGCTGTTTCATAGAATATTTAAAGTCTCAGATCTTTGACAGTTACAACACGTAAACTCCTAATATAAAGATCAGAGATTAAATTGCGGTTTCCGCTTTTTAGTAGTTGCCACATTTTTGACTTTAGTACTTCAAATTGGCAACAATTTTGCATGAAACGTTTTAGTTCCTCTTTTGTTCGTTCTCAATTCTTTACCTTGGTGTGTGACTTATAACTTAGGTTTAGGTTATAGGGTACTTTTAATAATAAAGAAAAAATGAAGCGGTTTTGATTTTTCTGTGAAACGACATTCGGTGAAACTAGTCACTGTTGCCATTGGTCTATATTTCTATGGTAGTTTAGTACTACGTTTAAGAACATCATATTTTTAAATTTATTTGTGAAAATGGTGCTAAGAACAAAATGTAAATTGCGGTTAAGTATTATAATGATTGTGCAAGTAAAGAGCACTGAGAGAATGATAAAGTGCATTCGAGTCTTTAATAATAAATATCAAGAGTAAAAACCGGTCCAGCCAGAGTTTTATTACCTACTTTTAGTATTTTTGCGGACTTGTAAAACCCGTGGGTAAACAATAAAATGGTTCAAGTTAGTTTTGTAACGAAAATTAATCCTCATGCATGTAGCACTTACTTACTGTAACATACGAGCATAAGTTTATGTATAATATAAAATTGTATGAGTCTATTTCATTCAACTTTTTGGGTTTCGTACCACACAAATTGCCATACTCCCAGAAAAAAGAGGTACCTTTAAGAGGCGAGTGTACCACTTCTTGCATGACCGGCAACGCGCTAGCAGTCCCAATAGTGCTGTGGTTGTCCATGGGTGGCGGTGATCACTTACCATCAGGTCCACCACATGAACGTTTGTCGGTGTTAATAATAAATAATCAAAACCGGCCAAGTGCGAGTCGGACTCGCGCACCGAGGGTTTCGTACCATTATCTATAAATATCAATGAACCAGTGTAAGCAGAGCCCTGCTCCAAAACAAAATGTACGCAGTATGGGGTCACTTTATATTGGTCACTGATATATACAGACATATATACATATTTACGGTTTTCGCAATTTTTCCTTTATCTGTGCTATGAGACGTTGCTTCGTACCAAATTTCAAGATTCTGCGTTCATGGGAAGTACCCTGTAGGTTTTGATTCCCTTGCGAGTTTCGAAAATTTGCGACATAAACGGCTGTATTTTTTGATTGCGATGGCTTAGAAGTTTGAGTTTTTCACAGCTCCAAGGGGCAGTAGACTTGAGTATTTGATATAAATTTCAGCTTGATACCTCCACGCGTTCCTGAGAAAAAGGGTCTTGACAGACGGACGGACAACAAAGTGATACTATAAGGGTTCCGCTTTTTCCTTTTGAGGTACGGAACCCTAAAAAGATGTAGATCCGGGAGCTCGAGCTTCGTAGTCAGGATATTTTAACCACTAGGCCACTCGCAGTGCTTACTATTAAGTTATGTAACAATATTTCCTAGTAAAAACAACCTTGAACTGCTGACAGTTAAATTCGCACAAAGTCGTGTCATCATCAAATTGTGCCATTATAATGTCAAACAAAACCATTGGAATACAGATTTTATCTCTGTTGAATTAAGGTACTTTATCAGTCAACGTGAAGTTGCATAAGAAGTTGAATCTACGACTAATGACACTGCCCATGAATTTGCCAGAGAAATTATGTTAAAATATTATATAAAGAGCTTTATTTTAAAGGGAATTAGGTTTAAGATTAAGTACTTTGCACTTTTCTTCCATGCTGGTTTAGGTTTAAAACATAGAATGTACCAGTTGCTTCTCTTTCCGCGTGGACGGTAGAAAATGTAGATAGTTATATTCTGCAATAATTATAAACGTTGCGACTCTAGGCAGCTACGACCATTGATATGTTTATCACTGTCCCGCGGTAACTATGCAATTTTCCGAGATAAAAAGTAGTCTGTGTGTTAATCTGGGGTACCAGCTATCATCGTTTCAAATTTTATCCAAATCCGTCTAGCCGTTTGCGCGTGAAGAAGGAACAAACAAACACACTCACTCACTCACATCGTCACAAGCTTTCGCATTTTTATAATAAGTAAGTAAATAAGTATATTAGTAGGATTATTGTGATGTGATTTGTGCTTGAATTACTTACAATTTGAGTATGTTACTAAACAATACTATATTTAACGCTGTGTACCTACTACGCCTCATTTCACCGAGTTACGAAAACTAAATTGCTGCATTGTTTGCATTGAACCCACGACCGTGCGAACCATGGCCTCATACCTATCAGTTTACAGGTTACAGGAGTTATGTAACAGTGACATTACACCACAAATACAGTAATCTGAACACAGGGTAGTTCACAGAAGAATTTGCACAATTGTCGTTTCACCGAATTACATTTGACAGATGAGTTTGTTCACTGACGCTTACACATTTAATGGTTATTTTTACAAGTTTTATTAAATTTATATTGTTTGTTGATTTAGGTTGAATCTTGAAAGTCGAATTTCACTAACTTTTAGTTGTCTAAACTTAGTATAAATATTTTTTTTATAATCACGCGTTGTATACAACCAACAAAAAATAATGACAGAAAAAGTAAGGTTTTTTTTACGTTTTTCCGAGCAATCTTTCCTTATTTTCTCTTCTTCAGGACCTCTCAGACTCAGCCGTCCATGTTTATTTATTCTTTTTTTTTAAGATTATGGCCTGGATGCAAGTCCTTTAAGCATTGGCTTAGAGAATTATTGAATTAGAGAGAACTTGCAATAGAGATGCGAGGAAATATTTGTGTCTTTTTGAATACTTAAAGAATCGTATTTATGTATACCGCCTATTATACATGTATTTATTAATGTGGTACTGATTATGACATTTAATTTTAAACCCTACAAATCATTACAACTGTCAAACAAATGAGAAACGCTATAGCATTACATAACATACAAGTCTTTTTACTCAGTTTTGTAATTTGTAGCGAGAAACATCTTGTAGTGTGACCTTGGCTACGCTATTTCATCTTTAATTAATCGTTACTAAATATTTTGTGGGGCAACCGGCCTACATTAAAACGGGAATCCGATGCGAGTTTTACACGATACGACATGCCTACGACTTCAAAATCACTATATATTCTTGACTGTCGTTTTTGTCGTCGGTTGAGACTTTTTTTATGTGATAGGGGAAAACGCGGGTCACCTGTTGGAAAGCAATCATCGCCACCCACGGACACACGGACACACGACATAATTTTTTTTGTAATAACTTTTTATTTATGTCATAATCATAAATCGGTTTTTGACGTGATAACGTCTTATAAATCGATGAGTACCGGCTGCGCGCACGAAAAAGTGTCACGTTCCGCGTGACGTCAGAGCTAGCAGTTTTCATCAATGTTTCTTTATGACGTTATCACGTAAAACTATCGTCCGTAAACCGACTCTACAGACACTAGGTACAGGTTTTTTTATCTTATTCTCACGTAAATCATAATATAATAAATTGGGTTCATACTTCCTGATTAACAAATTTTGTACCTATTGTTTGTTTTATGACAACTGCATAAAACGGTAATTATCTTTTTTGCAGTTAGTTTGATTAAGTAATTACATTATTGTTTTAATTTACGTCGTGTTGTTTCGTTGTCTGTATTAAGGAGTGCACAAAAACCAATATTGTGTTAATAATGAAATGATCAAAATAAACGTAATATAGTGTAACAAATTTCAAGTCAATCGGACCAACCGTTGAAGAGTTCCCTATTGCGGAGACGATCCTGGCTGGACCACCAGAATTCTACTACCATTCTACAGGGTGTATCAGACACCCCCTAACAATAATCCACTGGGGTATATAACCATAGCTATAGAAGCTAAAAAAAATATTTTCTATAGGAATTTTCTAAAGGTAGTAAATATTAACTGTAATCATTCCTATAGGAAATATAAAAAAATATTTACTCCAATTTTTTTTTAAATATTTTTTTAGTTTCTATAGCTATGGTTATATACCCCAGTGGATTATTGTTAGGGGGTGTCTGATACACCCTGTATTGTCATCCAACTTACACAATTATGCAAGATTTGAGCTAAATCGATTGAAGATATTTGCTTCTAAATTTAGTTGCAAGATTCCATCTAAGTCCTCTAGGTTGGCAACGCATCTGTAATCCCGCCGGGGTTGCGGGTGTCTATGGGCAGTGGTGATCGCTTACTATCAGGTGACCCACTTGCTCGTTTGCCTTCCTATTCACATAAAAAAAAAAAAGCTTGTAATAAATCATGAATCGTAACCTCTAAAAACGCCTGAGTGTTACGTTGCCCGTAACAAGGAAAATGACTTATTCGTCAAAGATGTGTACGTTTGCCGTCATTTGCAACTGGTAACAGTTTCACTGTAACCGGATTAATGGTTTTAATGTGTGATTTTCACTTAATGTCTCATGTAACTAAACCTGTTTATGAATTACGCCCATTTAGAGACTTTTTATGATTAAGGCCCATTTAGAGTAGGTCAGGTTTGTAGTTGACTTGCGAGCTATTTGGGTCGCAGTTTTAAACACATTTTGGGTAACATTTTGTACGCTGCAGATGCCGCAGATGGTGAAAGCCCATCGAGGGATTCGCGAAAATCTTTAATGACTGTTCCAACATACATAATGACATAATTTGATTGCATTACTGTCTATTTCTCTCCAATAAAGTCGCCAAAATTCTGTAAATCTGTATTCTCGTCGCGTCCTAATTACATACACAAGAAATCATTAAAATGCGCTAGCCGTCTATACGCCCTCCTCATTTCCCATTCATCTCGACTGCGGTATTTTTTCGCAATTTAGGAAGTCATATTTTTAGGTGACCTGTGGATGAACACTTAATGACAGTTTTCTGTCGCAACAAACTAACACGCGTCCGCGTAAACGTATGTATGTATGTATGTATGTATCACTCTTTATTGTACATAAAACACATAAACTTTACAGGTAATAAGATACACAGATATACAAAGGCGAACTTATCCCTCAAAGGGATCTCTTCCAGTTAACCTTCGAACGATTGACAGGACAACAGAAACCAGAGTACAGAAAGTAGATTATACTAAAAAGCTAAAAGAGCAATGACCCTCAGTTAAACCTAGACAAATAAAGCATTAAAATAATAATAATAAGAATACAACTACGCAAGAATACAGGTACACCCGGATACATATCATCATCATCATCTTCTCTTGGCCGTGTCTGGCTACAGCGACTGATTCCTAACGCTGAGAGCGTCGTTGATGTGCTCTCAGGAGACTGACGGTAGCCAATTTTACAAATTTACAATTACAGTTTTAGAATTTTTTTTTTTTATTATTATTTTTTTATTTTTTGCGGATACATATAAGAATACGATAAACGTATAGGGAACGTGTATCGAACTAATTGATGAGTAAGTTTTTTAATGAATAACATTGACTTAGCAAGATAAATCATTGTAATATTTACTATGAGTGATAACGTTTTATGTTTAAATGGTGTAATTCGTGTGAGTCTGAGAAGCTTTGTATAGACGGCATCGGTGAGTTTTCAAATTTTCCGAAAATTTGGGGTTGGTCAAATTCCGACGCGGTTGGCCTAGTTGGTAGTGACCCTGCCTACGAAGCAAGCGTCCTGGGTTCGAATCCTGGTAATGGCATATACTTATTTGTGTGATGAGCACGAATATTTGTTCCTGAGTTATGGATGTTTTCTATCTATATAAGTATGTGTATATCGTTGTCTAGTACCCATAACACATGCCTTACTAGCGCTTACTTTGGGACTAGGTCAATTTGTGTGAATTGTTCCTAATAAAAAAAAAAAAAAAAAAACTGTGCAAAGTAGGTAGCGGAGCACAGTCGACATACAAAATTTGTAATTAATGCCATGTAATCGGTTTATGTAATCCAATTAGGTACTTGTTTGTATGAAAGCACGTCTTCCACGCCTAACTCACACCTAAGTAATGGGTCGGCATTCCTGAGATGCTCACTGGTTATGGTTATGTAAGTCTGCAGCGACCTAGTGCTTTACTTAATGTACCTAGTCCAGGAACAGTATAGACCAGTATTTGATACACGTGAAACGCAATTTGCGATCGATTACGGGAGCGATTTTCAAATCATGCATTGTGAAAACATTACAAATGGGTAAAAAACTATCTGGGATATAAAAAACGAGTGCAGAATAGTTACAAAATACTTTTTAAGTAAATAAACAAGTCTCCCCTAAGTTCATATTATAAAATTGAAATACAATAATCATAGTATAACTGTTATAAAATATCGTTAGATATCAAGTTTTTTTTACAAAGGCGTTCAAATTTATCGGAATGGAGAATAGCGACTGCGTACGGTCAGTGCTTGCTAGTGATAATACGTAGATGCATTATATCTATGATTTTACATCTTCTAATCTAACTAATTATTATAAATGCGAAAGTATGGATGGATGGATGTTTGTTTGTTACTCAATCACGCCAGAACGGCCCAACGGATCTGGATGAAATTCAGCACATAGATAGAGAAAAGTCTGGAATAGCACATAGGCTACTTTTTATCCCGGAAAATTGCGTATTTCCCGCGCGATAGCGATAAACGAATTCTTTGCAGACGAAGTCGCTGGCAACAGCTAGTACATACATAAATCACGTCTTTATCCCTTACGGGGTAGACAGAGCCTAAGGTAACAAGACCTAAATACTACGATTAGCATGATCGTGGGCGTATAAGTAAAGGGGAATCAAAATAGTGATGGGTTGTTAGCCGTATCGCCTATTAGCATGATTCTTAAGAATTTTGCCCATTAACCCGATGAGCTTTTACCATCTGCGCGGGAAGAGAAGCAACTGGTACATTGTATGTTTTTTCTTTATTCCCAGACCAATATGGAAGAATTTCTAGATTTTGTACTGGGTTTATACTGTAGCGTCTAGAATCGGCTAGACTTTCATCAGATGCGATAAGTTGGACGACTAGTTTGTTGACTGAGTTGTGCTAATAAGGCGTTGGCAAGGTAAGGGATTAGACATGATTTCTAATTTAATGGTCAATTAACAAAATAATTCAAATCAAAAAATTCAGTCAAATTGACAATTTAGTATTATAGATTTATGAGTGGGTTTAACGTCAATCTAAATGAACCAAAAACATTTTAAAATGAAATTTCTAAAAGACACTGAAAATGAGAACACAGAAAAATCCGAAAAGTAAAGCTATGGCCGAGATTTTAAAATGATTTTTGTTCATTGAAATGGACCGTAAAGTAAAGCCTGGTTCAATGAAATGTCGAGAAATTTGTCAAGCGTAAGTAGTAGGGTTCAACTGTCAATCGTTTTAATACTTTTGATTTATTGGAAAACAAAATATCATCCGACTTGTTCTCGTTATTAACCGTTTGTCAACTTAAAAATACAACCGAATTGACAACGTCCTTCTTTTAAGGTCGGTTAAAAGAGAGAATGGTAAAAAGAGATGAGAAACTTATTAGGTATACATACTAATTGGATCCTCTTACTTTGCTCCTTCTTTCCTTTTACTTTCTAAATACGAAAATTGTGAATGATGTGTGATTGACATTGTGAAATTGTGAAGTAGCTTGGATGAAATTCGATAAATCTAGATAGAGATCACAGTTGGGATTCACCAAACTTCTGTGAATGTTTTTCGTTTGAATGCTTTATGCTTCGTAATTTTTAACAGTTTATTATTTTTTTAGACTTATTCACCCTAAAAATATCGTGGGGACTTAGTCCAGTCCTGGAATTTCAACTGTTCATCTATTGGGTCCAACTATACATAAGCTAGTCTAGTGGATCCGGCAGCCGTATGTCAGCTGTCTCCATAAATCAGCGCGCGTGAGACCGGCGCATACGGCGATTCCGGCGGCATGCGCAGTGCGAGCGGCAAATAAATAAATAAAAAATCATTTATTGCCACATTAAAAAAAAACAGAAAATACAAAAATAAGAATAAAAAAGCCAAAAAAAACAACAACAATAGAAACACGGTAGAAATATGTGGCAATAGGCTCAAGCTCAGCATTTATTAAAAAAGCACTTATTAAAAAAAACATAAAAAAAGCATAAAAACACTTATAATAAAGCATTTAAAATAGCCGTGTTGCTTTAAGTTTGGTGTACTTGTCCGAAATGTGGGGGGAATCTTAAGCCGTCCGGAATTTCTACAATTAAATTAATCCACGCGCGCGCCATTGATAATTCGAACGAAAATTTTCTTCGTTTATTCACATGCACGATGCGTAACGACATTGATAATTTAAAACAGGAAAGTCCGGAAATGTTACCAAATGACATAAATATTATAATCAAAATCTTACTTACTGAACAACAATCGGGAAAAAATATCTTAGTATGGTGTAAGTTGAAAAAGACTGATGTGTTGCCACAATTGGATAGGTCTTATTGTCACTCTAATTGGTGACATCCTCTGTGGTATATTGTAACTATAGTGTGAGACTTTGAAATAACAATTCCTTCACGATCTATAAATTACGTTATTACATACATTACTGGTTGGCAAGGTGTTGTTCCGTTTTTATTGGCATATTATTATGGAATTTATAAGTTACAGTCGAGGGCATAAATATTGATACAGCCATTTTGTCAAATATATATGTCACTGACCTTATTGTTTGTGGCATAAAGAATATGTATAAGTAGATGTTTTTGACGTCTTGGTAACATCCATAATATTTATGCCCTTAACTGTACGTTTTTGACGTCTTGGTAATATACTAACATATACTTAAATGTACAGTTGAGGGCATAAATATCGATACAGCCATCGTGATATTGTTTGAGACATAAGAATGTATAAATGGTAACGTACATAATATTTATGCCCTTGACTGTACATGAAATCACTTCATTGTCCCAGTGTCACGTAGTAACTACTATTTTTTTAAACAAACTAAACTTTTGCCACTGCAACACACCTATCCTGCGCGACAACTGTGTCTTATCCTTGTCTTTTCATTTCTCTAATGTGACGTGATGTTCAATAAAGAATAATTATTATTATTGTTTTAAGCGTTCTAACTTCCATATTACTTGTCCACAGATATTTCGTAAGCACAGTCCTGCAGTTCCAAATCCACCGTGCGCTGTGCGAGAGGACCGGCCAGTTCATCCCGGGGGATCCTTCCCGCCCGCTCCATAAGTGCGATATCTACAGGAACCCTGAAGCTGGCAAGATTCTGACGTAAGTTTCTCTATTTCTCTTAGATAAAACCTTTCTCTGTCTGGGAGCAAAGAAAAATCATAGAATGTGATAGCTGCTTCTTTGCCCGCGCCGCAAGCCTATCGAGGGAGCAGCCGAAAATCGTGATGTGGTTAGCGACTATTGTGGTTGTTCTTTCCACCTCATCATCATCATCATCAGCCTATATTCGTCCACTGCTGGACATAGGCCTCTCCCATGGCACGCCACTGAGCACGATCCTCGGCCACTCTCATCCAGCGCTTGCCAGCCGCCTTGCGAAGATCCTCGCTCCACCGAGTTTGAGGACGTCCTACGCTACGTTTGCCGATCCGTTTGGCAAGTCTTTCCACCTATTCGACCACAATCCAAACGTGGCCTTCAGCTTAGGTGTTGTTACCCTAAGCTCTGTCTGTACGTCGTCCAATAAAAGCGACGCTTTGAAGAAATATCCACACACATTTACAAAAATATGATGCCAAAATGATTACGACCGAAGATAACCAACTGATTAGAGAACCTAACTATGAAGCTTGAGATCCTGGGTTCGATCCCCGATGGGGCAGATATTCGTATTAACGAAATGTATGTTTGTTCCTTAGTCTTAAATGTTTAATATGTATTTATATAAGCATGTTTATCCGTTGTTTAGTACCCATATTACAAGCTTTGCTTAATTTGGGACTAGGTCAAATTGGTGTCAATTTTCTCAAGATACTTACTCACTTACAGGGTGAACTCTATCGTGAATCGAAATTACCCTTCTTTACTTCGCAGTAGACTTCCTAAACGGATGCAAAATGCATTAAGTTTTTTTCTAACAATTATATTTGCAATAATTCAATCACGCCTAACATTTTATTTCCTTCTGAGATTTTAATCTCTAATAACAATTACGCGCCGTCTGTTGCGAGTCAAGGCCAATCGTACTATGCCCCATTTTCATTGTTAATTGTGTTGTCATTTACTAAGAATTTATATTATGCCAAAATAACTTGGTTCGCACACTTTGTCTTGCTTATCAAAGCATATAGAGCAAACAATAAAATGGAAACGTCATACAATTTATATTATAGTAGGGACTAATATCATAAATGCGACAGTAACTCTGTCTGTTACCTTTTCACGTTTAAACCACTGAACCGATTTAGTTGAAATTTGGTAAATGTATAGTTTGAGTCTTGGGGACGGACATAGGATAGCTTTATCCCGGATATCGGTATAGCGAGAGCGAGTAACGGGATAGCGATAAAGGGATTCTGCCCAGACAGAGTTACGGGCAACAGCTAGTATGGAATAAAATTGCTCCAAGCCGAAATTGGCGATTACTGCACTCTGATTTGCCAGTCAAAGATCAAAAGGGTAAATAAAATTGAGCCAGCACCTATTATGATCGATATGGATAGTTAATGTTTAGTTGTGCGGCATAATGGTGAATGAAACTTGATTAATTTTAATAAAAACCAAGAAATAAATAATATGATCAAAATTCTAATTACTTAAGTATATGGGTTGGTTCTATGTAGATAATAAAATAAAACAATCGGGAAAAATTGTGTTATAATGTTATAAGTTGAAAAAGACTGATGTGTTGCCACAATTGGATAGCTCTTCTTACCACTCTAATTGGTGGTTTCCTCTATGGTAGGCATAAATGATACCGGCTATGGAAGGTAACTGCTATTGTTTTAAATTTGCAACGATTGTAATTATTCCTTTCGTTTACGTTTAAGGAGGTACAGTAGGAAATCTAAGGTTAAGTTCCTGTTATCTTGAGTGTCAGTTATCTATGATTCCCTCTTCATTTCTTACTACGAAACAGAACGAGACGACATCATAGATAACTGATTCTTAATCAGGCCTCTATTTCACCAACTCGACAATTTGTCGGCGACCAGTGACAATTCGAAATGCAATGCGTATCACTACATAGTATAAAACAAAGTCGCTTTCTCTGTCCCTATGTCCCTATGTATGCTTATATCTTTAATTGTTTTTGTTTTTTGTTTTTATGTGAATAAGAAGGCAAACGAGCAAGTGGGTCACCTGATGGTAAGCGATCACCACTGCCCATAGACACCCGCAACCCCGGAGGGTTTGCAGATGCGTTGCCAACCTAAAGGACTTAGATGAAATACCTCTTGTGCCCGTAATTTCCCCGGCTGTCTTACTCTCCACACCGGAACACAGCAGTGCAAGCACTGCTGCTTAGCGGCAGGATTAGCGAGTAAGATGTTGGTAGCGATCCGGACGGACTTTGCACAAGGCCCTACCACCCGCAATTAAAACTACGCAACGGATTTTGATGCGGTTTTTTTAGTAGATAGAGTGAATCAAGAGGAAGGTTTATATGTATATCGAATAGAGCGAATATAAAGGGTCAAGACCCGACTAAATCGTGTGTTTAACGTGGGCAAAAAGGGAATTCGGACATTAATGAAACTGTTTTGGAAAATTGTCGGAACTCTACTATTGTAGCAAACTCAACACCGAAACATTATTAAAAACTTCCACTGCAACTAGGTAACGTCAATATCACAATAATCCACAGTAACGAAAAGAAAAGCCTAGTTTTCAATTAAGAAACGCGGGACAGTTCCCGAGGTCACTGTCTGCGCGTCCATTTCTTTTTATACTAACAAATGACAATCGTTTTCCCGCGCAACAACCTCAGACCCTGTCTAGCGCGCCGCATATGGCAACACTGCACGTCTAGCACGACAGCGCAGAAGAGTCGCGTCGCGCGCGAGATATATTGCCCGTCTTTTTCTTACTGTTCGTTCTAGAAAGGGACGGGTAATCTATCTCGCGCGCGACGCGACTCTTGTGCGCTGTCGTGCTAGCCGAGCTGGCGTTTCACGTGTACTATTGCCAATCACACCGAAGCGATTCATAACGAAGCTCCTGTATTAATAACCAATGTTCATTATTCGACATGGTATAATACAATACATGCATAATATACCGTGCGAAGCCGGGGCGGGTCGCTAGTTAAATATAAAGCCAAACGGCGTAGATTCTCGTAGAGTACCTATTGTAAAGAGAGTTGTCGCTTGTCACCGACATTTGTCGCATTGTAGTCTCCTAAAATGTGCCTCTGACGTGTTTGAAAGCCACTTTCGTTGTTTGTATTGATACGTTTCTCTGTACTTACGTCATCTACTTCCATGTAGGTCCGTGTGTATGAGTCGATTTGCGACATTGCATCAAATACATCTATACGAGAGGTCATTGGCCTTATTGGTCAAACATACTATTAATTGTACTTCAAAAAATCGTAAAAAGAAATTCCTGGTTCTCATTCACATTTGAAATCGGCCAAGCGTGAGTTGAACTTGCGCACCAAGGTTTTGTTACCTTAGGCCCCTCGCGTCGTCCCAACGGCGCGGTGGATAGTGAAAGAAAGAAGACATTACTTAAGGCGCTGTCAACAGCAAATGACCTTGAACAGCGCCACTCTTCACACATACGGTTCGCGTGCCTGTGAGTGAAAGAGAAGAAACTATTCCGGCAGCTTGGCGCGCGTCTAAAATCTTGCAAATAAGACACAAATAAGAAGAAATAAAAAAAAGTATGAATTATTTGTGAAATATGACTCGTTAGCCGTGTAGGTATGAATATGGGGACTTCATGTTTTTAATTGCAGACCCATACGTCGAAAAAATAAAGACATAGAACCGTTTAATGATGATTTTAAGACCAATCTTTGCAATTATTTTCTATCGAGCCGATTTTGTTCAATTATGTATCGAGTCCGTCTAGCGTGTTTGAAATATGATGAAAATTAACGTTATATTTTTTTGTATTTTTTTTGTGTGTAGTTTTTCTTAAAAAAGTGCTTAAATAACATCAATTTCAACAAAATTAGGTGTTCTCAGCCTCTTAATTCCTTTTTGCAAAACACAATTTGGTTCGTGCGTAATACATTTTCCCTCCGAAAAAAAAAACACCGGGTAGCACTCCGGGAGTGCCGGCAGAAGTAAAACTACACACACGCACACTCGCGCAAAAAGAAAAAAAATACACGAGATTTGATCTGCGGTCACCTGAGAGAACACACTGTTATTCCACACCTTATACCACTAGGCCAAACGCACATACGTTTAAGCGACGAAAATAACTTACACTTAAAAAATCGAACGCGACTAGCTTCATTCGTACCTATTCCTCTTAAAGGATTCTGATATCCTAGTTTAAACTCTCCCATCCGACTTACGCCTGACGCGAGTTTAACATTTTTTACCCATCGCAAAAAGTGCTTAACGCTGGAAGTTTTCACTTCAAAAAAAGGCTGTGTATACCCCATAAGGGATAAAGACGTGGTTTTATGTATGTATGTATGAAATGGACCTACGCAAAGTAACGCCTGATTCAATAAATCACAGATATTGATATACTTTCAACATGAAACTAACGTGAGACTCACACATAATTACAACACACCGGATAACTCACGTATAAAAGCCGAAGAATTGCTCCGACAATTGTTTCGGACTATTTCGAAGCCCTTCATCAGGGAGCGCTCGCCCCCTCCCTCCCCCACCTCCCTGCGCGCTCCCTGATGAAGGGCTACGAAATAGTCCGAAACAATTATCGGAGCAATCCTTCGGCTTTTATACGTGAGTTATCCGGTGTGTTGTAATTATGATATTGATATATTTCTCAGTATATTAATAGTATCTTAATTAACCTCGGTATTGCCACCAAGGTGATACAATTCCTCTAAAAGAATAAGAACAATAAACTATTTGAGATTGCTTGTCGACTTTAAGCGGTTCAACTGAAATGACATCAGAAAACAAAGGTTATGTAGATCTATTGTTTTAATTCGGTCGTTTTCCTACCATGCTGATCTGTGGCTTATTGTCTAACTCGCTCGCAATCGCCATCGTGTTCATTTTGACAGTTCATGTATGAATGTGACGGCTAGCTGATTCCGATGCCAATTGTCAGCCCATACAGAACTGTCAAAATGAACACGATGGCGATTGCGAGCGAGTTAGACAATAAGCCTACACATACCCTTGACAACCGGATGGCCTAGTGGTTAGAGAACCTGACTATAAAGTTGAGGTCCCGGGTTCGATCCCCGGTCGGGGCAGACATTTGTATGAAAAATACCAATGTTTGTTCTCGAGTCTTGGATATTTAATATGTATTTAAGTATGTATTTATCTATATAAGTATGTTTATCCGTGTCAACATGTACTGTACTTACTGAAATTGTAGCGAATTCGGAATAAAAAGGCTTATAAATAAATAAAAATGTTTATCCGTTGTCTAGTGCCCATATCACAAGTTTTGCTTAGTTTGGGACTAGGTCAATTGGTGTCAATTGTCCCGAGATATTATTTATTTACCCCCTTATTCATAAACGCTCTATATACATACCGTCACGCCTCTTTTCCACAGGGGTAGGCAGAGACTACTTTGTTCCACTTGCTGCGATCCTGACATACCTCTTTCGCTTCATCCACATTCATCAATCTCTTCATCCATGCTCGTCGATTTTGGGTACTCTTGACTTGACTTTTTTCCAAAACGTCTCCAATTTGATCACGGAACGTCCGGCTTGGCCTTCCCCTCCCAACGCACCCATTCACACTCCCCATATAAATCTGTTTAGTTAATCTTCTTTCATCCATCCTCTCTACGTGACCAAACCAACTAAGCATACTCTTTCCTATCCTAGTAACTATTATCTTCTTTCACACGCTCTCATAGGCTTCTGCTACCTTAGCAATCGTTTGTCCTTATCTGTGAAAGGTAAATGTCAAAGTGACAGACAAGGACAAACGATTGTTAAGGTAGCAGATAGAGCGTTTATGAATAAGGGGGATAGAATGTACCAGTTGGTTCTCTTCCCGCGCAGAAAATCTTAGGAATTATGTTATAGGCGATGCGGCTAGCAACCCATCACTATTTTGATTCCCCTTTTCACCTATACGCCCACAATCATGCTAAACGTGGCCTTTAGGTCTTGTCACCGTAGGCCCTGTCTACACTGTTAGCGATAAAGTCGTTATTAATTACGTATGTCTGTATCATAAAATTATTCCGTTTGAAGTAAGGAACCTTTTAAATCGAGAATTCCGTTCCAAATTCAAATCCCACTAATTGATCCAGTTGACTTAAAACGCATTCAGGCAATACTAACTGCAAAATACCTCAATTTAAAGGAAAAAACAATTACTAGCAACCCTAGCCCCATTTAAATGTCGACTATGTTGCGAACGATTTAAAATTCATTTTTGGTTGACAGGATTCAGTAAAAATAAAGGGAGGTGTGCACTGTTCATGAACTCTGCAGTCACTTGTTTATAGTTGGTTTTTGTTGTAAAAACAGTTGTAGGGTTGCCAGTATATTACAGTTTAACCCCTTATATGTCGTTGCAGACTGAATTTAACAAAATTATGTTTTGACTATACTGTCTGACTGTGTGTAAGGCAAAAATGAACAAAACACATTTATTTATTTATTTATTTTTATTTAAGTATTTATAAAATATCTTGCACAATATAACATTGAATAAGACAGACAAAAAAGAAAAATAAACAGGTATCTACAGAAAATTAAAACACATAAAAATTAAAAATGATAATTAAATACATTATGACGACACACCTACATCCACCGCCTCACAGCAACGCAGATTTACTTTGCTACTCCGCTACCACACGTGCAAGATAGTTAAGCCTGTGTGAAATATATTATGTTTATACCCGTATGCAATTCCAGCCTCCTCTGCTCCACATAAAACATAGTGAATCTCACAAACCTAACTATACTTGAAATCACACAAAACCGCTAACGTTTATCGGGCTTTCTTCGGAGTGTCTGAAGTTTCAGAATGTGGTATATATAATACGTAGATAAATCAAGTCATAAACAGCAAAGTACAAACTTTACGTATATTTGTCGAAATTGTCTTCAATCTGGCAACCCCACTAAAAATAAAGCACGGTGCACGCAATGAGGAGGCAAACTAGAAGCTTGAGGCAGATGTCGCCCCAAGCGACTGTACCTTGTTTACGTTTCGTGTCAAATGTCTGGTTGCGATTTTATGAGTTATTTCTGCGATTTAACTGGCAAAATGTACTCTTTTATGACTGTGCGTGAACTTCAAGCTGAGCTTTGGAGGAGACATGCATCGATGGCTGGTAAAAAGGCTGATTGAATAAAAAAGTAACCACTTCAAATATTTAAGGTTATGTTCCGTATTTCTATTTTAATTTGAATTCTGGAGGCTTATGTGCAGTTCTTTCTTTTAGGCTAGAGGCGTATGATCGGAACCAAAACTTTGGTGCTGAATTAGATGTCCAAAAAGACCTTTTATATAATTGTCCACACTCGGATTCTTTGAAAGACGTGAACGCCGATTCACCTATTCCAAACATCAGCAAACAAGAAATACAAGAATCGTCTTTGAAATGCAGTGAACACAAACGTGCTGTATCACTTGCTTGAAAGTTTTTAATATGTAAAGCATTTTGCCATTGTTTTCTGCGCTTTGGGTCATTAGGAAATAGATTAACTCCCCTGTTTTTAGTTTAGCGCGCTACATTGAGGCATCTTTGAATAAAATGCAAAAGTTTAAAACTATTCATAAAAAATGTACTGGATTTGACAGTTCTTATGTCATAACAAGGTACAGTCGCTTATGCGCCATCTGACGGGATAAAATGTCAGTTTTCCTCCCAATTGGCACTGTCTACGCGGAAGTGGGTACTTGCCTTTAACTGGATGCGGGCAGGATAATTGCTTTCGGTCCGCCGCCATGTTGAATTAATTTTGTGTTATTGATGTTAATATGGTTATAAACGTTTTGATTGGTTATAATATTTACCTTCACTTCTTTTAATAAATAGGCTTTGAGAGATATGCTTAGGGTTTTTCTATGGGATCGAATCAGAAATGAGGAGAGACGTAGAAGAACTAGAGTCACCGATGTAGCCAAGCGAATTAGCTCGTTGTAGTGTCAATGGGCAGGCCACATAGCACGGAGAACAGATGGTCGTCGGGGCTGAAAGATTCTCGAGTGGTGACCGCGGATCGGCAAGCGCAGCGTAGGACGTCCACCAACGAGGGTGGACGGATGACCTGTGGGCTTATTGTCTAACTCGCTCGCAATCGCCATCGTGTTCATTTTGTCAGTTCTTGTAGCAATGTGACAGCTAGCTGATTCCGATGCCAATTGTCAGCCCATACATGAACTGTCAAAATGAACACGATGGCGATTGCGAGGCTGCGAGCGAGTTAGACAATAAGCCCGCTGCAGGTTAGTCGCGGGATGCAAGCCGCTTCTAACTGCTGCTTACGGGCCGGGGTGACGTATAACAAAAAAAAAACTTACGGGAACTTGGCATAAATAACGATTAAACGATTTATTTGTCCTTAAAGTTGACCAACTTTCAACGGTATCTGTTTCCGAGTAACAATCGACCTTTTTCACCGAATCAGTATCAGATTCAAGGTTTTGTTGTTTGATTTAGTACGACTTATAATAAGCTCAACTGTTTTGAATTTGTACTTTTGCAAATAATTTGAGGTTACTGAGCATAATTAGAACACAGAAAAATGCTACAGTAAAGCTATGGCCGGGAATCGAACCCGGATGATGAGGATCATTTCGTTGATGCCTGCTATACCGCACATCACCAATAGCAAGTAAAAGTAAGGCAATGGCCGGGAACCGAATTGGGAATTAAGACGTTTACAGGAACATCGATATATTTTTTTTTTCGATAAAATATTTTGCTAGATCACTTTAGGCACCGAGTAAGCACATGTATACTTCTAACCTAGATAAATCTAAAGATTTCCAAGATTTGATGCAGTTAAATTTTGTAAAGACTTTTAAGACTTGAGAATTCCTTTAAGAGAAGAGATATCTTTAAGTTATAAGTTCGCCTTTTGTACGTCTATTTTATCCTACTTCCTGTAAATTAACTGTGTTATTAGGATACCGTAAACAGAGGGAAAAAGCGGTACCCTATTACAAAGACTCCACTGTCCGTCTGTCTGTCGCCAGGCTGTATCTCATGAACCGTGATAGCTAGGCAGAAATTTTCAACAGTTTCATTCAGTTGTGCTATCTAAAACTAACAGTAAGAAACAGAAGGGTTACTCTATCTCGCGCGAATTGTGCTAGCCGTACTGAAGATAAATATCAAGCGAGATATACCCGTCTCTTTCTTACTGTTTTTCTAGAAAGAGGGTAGTCTATCTCTCTCTCTCTCTCTTTGGCTGGCCGCAGCCCTATAAAACGCTATAAATTACATGCAAAGCTGCGCGCGCGTCGTGCGCGTCGTTGGATCGTTGGCGATATTGTTACTGTTACATAATGTTCAGTGAGTCGCACTGGCGTGGACAAACGCCAGTGTAAGGCCAAGCGTCTCAAACGCCGCGTCCTGTGTGTTACGACCGACGAATGTTTCCATACGGGCTTATAGGTATTATTTTATCCAGTAGGCTTATTGTCTAACTCGCTCGCAATCGCCATCGTACCTATTCATTTTGACAGTTCATGTATGGGCTGACAGTTGGCATCAGAATCAGCTAGCTGTCACATTCATACAAGAACTGTCAAAATGAACACGATGGCGATTGCGAGTGAGTCAGACAATAAGCCTCCAGATGTAGTTAACGATCATACAAATCAAGTGAGAATGATATTTTATTAGTAACTTTTATTACTGAAGCGCAATTTATTTTTAAAGTTAGTCTTAGGAGCAATGCAATGTTGTTGTGTTTTCCTGAATTCATCTTTTTCATCTTTTTCATGTGTTTTATGTACAATAAAGAATTTTACATACATACAATGTAACACGTACAATTTCATTTGACTGTGTTGTGACGTTTGCGTAGGTAGGACACCTACGTTAATGAAATCGACGCATTGTGTGATACATTGCTTCCTAAATTAATTAGTACCTAAGTAAAATATAAATTCAACTAAAGTTGCTGTAAAACATGTTTTTACTTTAATTTATACACTGTACATACTGGAGGGCAACCTACTTTTTGAGGACCAGAGGGTTGACCAATATTTCGCTCAGTGAATAAGCATTGTCATACAACTCTGTTGTTAGCATTGTTGTTTAGCGGCAACAGAATCAGAACATCGTATGAAAATTTCAACTGTCTAGCTATCACTGTTCAAGATACAGCCTGGTAACAGACGGACGGACACCGAAGTCTTAGTAATAGGGTACCGTTTTTACCCTATGGGTACGGAACCCTAAAATTAGCCAACATTTTTCCACGCAAGTGTGAAAAGCAATTTTAGTCTGCAAACGTGACTCCCGCGTTCCTAATTACTTGTTACTAAACTAAACTACATCTATACCCGACCCGGCTGACTATAGGAAGACATACACTATATTATATGTCCAATTCGGTTGCGAAAATGGTCCAGCTTGCGATAAAATGTACTTTTATGCACCGGGTTTGTGCAATGCATTTGCATCTGAGAGGCGTTGAAATATCTCAGTGCAATGTGGGTAGAGGTGACTAAGTTTCTTTGGAAATTTTGACGTTAATACTTACAGCCTTATTCATAAAAAATCCTTAATTGAGGTTTGATCAGTTCATTAGTTAACAGACTGATTAAGCTTATTTGACAGTTGTTAAAAAGTATGATTCATAAACGCTTGCTAGCAGTCTGTTAACTAGTGAGCTGTTGATGAATGGATTAGACGCGTTATGTTGTCACCTTGACAAATCATAGACCATAAATGGCTTTTTAGTGAATTAAAAAAAAAATTGACAGCAGTGGCAGTGAATTAGCGGGAAACCAGCGAATTAACACCACAGACGAGGCAGTGTGGATCTAGTTTCCTTTACCTTTCTCGAGGGGATACAAACTTAAAACAAAAAACACTGTCTTGCGTATGGTTTTGCTCTTGCCAAAATCAGCTGTTCATACGTGTGGCGGCCATTTTGTGAGTTAGCAGAGAGATAAAGTACGGTCTACGGTCCGCTAACTTTCGGAAGACTTAACAGACCCTTGAAGGACTGATTAGCGCTAATTGACGTTTATGAATCATGTTTTTTTGCATCGGTCCTATAGCGAGCTTATAGCGAGCCTCTAACTTTTTATGAATAAGGCTGTTAATCCTCTACCTAATCCTTAAAATCCTATAAAATGCGTTCAAAACTCACATATTACGACCAGGCGTTTGCCTTCCTATTCATAAAAAAAGGCTTTACCATGACGTCTTAAAGCGATTCAATATCGACTCAGTTTAGGTTTTAGCTATCATTTTTAGTATGGATCTGACAGCGAGCGAGCCTAAACTGAATCGCATTAAGACATCATGGTAATCCCCAGCAAAAAAAAACACGGTTTGATCTGTGGCCTTTTAAGCAGAGGGTCGTGGGTTCGAGCCTGGGCTCGCAACTCTGACTTTTTCGGAATTTATGTGCGATATTATATTTGAAATTTACCATGAGCTTTTCGGTGAAAGAAAACAATACATCTTGAGGAAACCTGCAAGCATCTGCGAAGCAATTCAATGGTGTGTGTGAAGTTCCAAATCCGAACTGGGCCCACGTGGGAACTATAGCTCAAGCCCTCTCATTCTGAGAGGAGGCCTGTGCCCTGCAGTGGGACGTATATAGGCTGGAGATGATGATGAAAATCTGAACTGAGTCGTAATTGAATTGCATTGAGACGTCATGGTAAGGCCTCTGTACATGAAAATTCATCACTTTTACGTCAACGGCACCAAATCTACGGGATTTGCCCATTATGCATTTCAAAGTTTATGATTGTATTCAGACACGCATCTGTTCCTTAAGGCCGGCGCACACCAAATGTGTGCAGCGTGCTGCGTGACACGCACACGCACCAGTTGTAATGTATGACACTATGAGATGTCAGACTAGATGCGTGGTCATGGTCACGCGCGTGCGTACGCCGCGCATCTGATCTGGCATCTATCTCATCTAATCTAATCTAACTATCTAATTAATATTATAAATGGATGGATGGATGTTTGTTTGTTACTCAATCACGCCAGAATGGCCCAACGAATCTACACATAGGCTACTTTTTATCCCGGAAAATTCCCGCGGGATAGCGATAAACGAATTCATTGCAGACGAAGTCGCAGGCAACAGCTAGTCTAACTGTGATATTATAAATGCGAAAGTATGGATGGATGGATGTATGGATGGATGGATGTATGGATGGATGTTTGTTTGTTACTCAATCACGCTAGAACGGCAAAACGAATCTGGATGAAATTCGGCACATAGATAGAGAAAAGTCTGGAATAGCACATAGACTACTTTTTATCCTGGAAAATTCCCGCGGGCTAGCATCCTTTGCAGATGAAGCCGCAGGCAACAGCCTAGTAGTTTTATACATTACAAATGGCGCGTGCGCGTGTCACGCAGCACGCATTTGGTGTGCGCCGGTCTTTAGAGGTAAATGCAATAACTTAGCCTCTCCCTATCCCACCGGATAATTATATAATAGTACTTATATATCTGTTTTATAACCACTTATAAACAGCTTTAATATGACTAAACGGTGCATCTTTATGGCCAAATGGCGTAACATTTAATTTTCTGTCCGCTTTGATTAGATGTTAATTGAAAAAGTTATGTGGTGGTTAGAAAGAGGAATTGTGGGTGTAACGAATGTGGTGGGCAGACTCGCGCTCCGAGGGTTCCGTGCAAATTCGCGAAGTTAATATAGAGCTCTACTTTCAAGCAAAATGTAGGCGCTGTGAGGTCATTTAATATTGTTTACTTACATGGATACAGAGACATAACAATATTCTGTTTTTAGTATTTGTTCTTATAGCGGCAACAGAAATACATCATCTGTGAAAATTTCAACTGTCTAGCCGTTACGGTTCATAAGATACAGCCTGGTGACAAATGCGAGTCTTACGGAGTATTACGTAATGGGGTCCTGTTTTAACCCTTTGAGTACGGAACTCCAAAATCCTACCAATAGTTTCATAAATATGAAAGTCTGGAAAAACCTTGGTAGTCCTGTAGTTTGACCTGATGACTACCCGTTTTAAAACAATAAACAGAAGCGCCACTTAAACCAGCAGATAGAACCTTTACATAACCTAACCCATACAAAGTAACCCTGTGTAAATCAAACCAGAGCTCCAGTTACGTAAATAGTTGCGTAATCCAGGCCGACCAACAAAGCCTAGGCTATCGGTTACATAAGTGGCCCAATTGCCTTCCGTGGCTCTGGTTTCGATCGGTTACCAAGTGTCAGGTTGCCTTCCGGGCGTGTCAGTTTTGCTTGGACATTGGCGGTTGTGTAGACCTACCTGAGGACCAAAAAGTTACACACTGTCAGAGTTGCGTTAGTAGGTATTTAAAATTACCACTAACTTTTTCCATTGTGACACGAAAGTTATCCATACAAATGTCACAGTGGAAAAAGTACTATCTACTAACGCAACTTTAAAGTTGTGTATCTTTTTGGTCCTCATCCACCTGTGTTATAGATGTTGCTAGCTTCTGCCCGCGACTTTGTCCGCGTAGAACTAGCAATTGACATGTTATCGCTATCCCGCTATCCCCGCTATCCCCCTAATAATTTTCGTGTCACAATGGAAAAAGTACTATCTACTAACGCAACTTTAACGTTGTGTATCTTTTTGGTCCTCATCCACCTGTGTTATAGATGTGCTAGCTTCTGCCCGCGACTTTTTCCGCGTAGAACTAGCAATTGACATGTTTATCGCTATCCCGCTATCCCCGCTATCCCCCTACTAATTTTCGTGTCACAATGGAAAAATTACTATCTACTAACGCAACTTTAACGTGGTGTATCTTTTTGGTCCTCATCCATCTGTGTTATAGATGTTGCTAGCTTCTGCCCGCGGCTTTGTCTACGTAGAACTAGCAATTGACATGTTTATCGCTATCCCGCTATCCCCGCTATCCCCCTAATAATTTTCGTGACACAATGGAAAAAGTACTATCTACTAACGCAACTTTAACGTGGTGTATCTTTTTGGTCCTCATCCACCTGTGTACTTTCTGCCTATCCAAACAAAAATAACACTAGCTCAATCTCTTTTGCTCCCACTTCTAGACTACGGCGATATTGCCTATCTAGACCTCACTGAGGGGCTACTTGACAAGCTTGATCGTCTTCAAAATGTTTGTATCCGATATATTTTTGGACTCCGAAAGTATGACCACGTTTCTCACTTCCGCACGCAGCTCAAGTGGTTGCCAGTCAGAGATCGCAGGAACATTCACATTCTGTCATTACTTTACAAAATTATTTTTAATCCTTCTGCTCCTATGTATCTTCTCGAGCGTTTCAGCTACTTGGCTGCCGGTAGCCAGCATCGGCTAAGGTCGAATGCTAATCTCCTTTTAGCATGTCCTCCTTCATCTTCCAAAACTTACTCCAAATCCTTCACAGTTCACTCTGCTAGGCTGTGGAATCGGTTACCGACCTCCATCAGGCAGTCTGTCTCCGTGGTGTCGTTCAGGGAGGGCTTGAGGAAGATGTGGCTCACACCATCTCCTTAGATATTGTATATGTGTACTCTAATTGTATTTTGTATGTATGCATGTGTGTAATGATATTTAGTAGTTTATTTTATGATGTTTTATTAGATATATAGTACGCTCTATTGTGGCTTTCACTTTATAGAATTTTAAACTCACTCTTTGTCGGTCCCTCGTTTAATGCTCCTCTCATCTACTCAAAGGTTAACTGGTAGAGATCCCTTATAGGGATAAGTTCGCCTTTGTGCATTTATTATTGTTATTTGTATTATTTTGTGAATTGTATCAGTTTCTTTATATTTGTACAATAAAGCATTACTTACTTATAGATGTTGCTAGCTTCTGCCCGCGACTTCGTCCGCGTAGAACTAGGAATTCACATGTTTATCGCTATCCCGCGGGCCGCAGGAACTATGCAATTTTCCAGGGTAAAAAGTAGCCTATGTTTTAATCTAGGGTACCAGTTATACATAGACATATACAAATCACGTCAATATCCCTTACGGGGAAGACAGAGCCTGATGCCTCAGGCTCTGTTATAGGCGATACTAACAACCCATCTCTATTTTGATCATGCTAAACGTGGCATTTAGATCTTGTTTTCATAGGCTCTGTCTACCCCGTAAGTGATATAGAAGTGATTTGCGTATGTATGTCAGCTATACTTAACCCCGTTAACACCCCAATTACTCTGTAATCGACGAAGCCACAACCTTCAAACGCAATACAATAATTTACAAGCACCAACTGTTAATTATATCGTCTATATTTACGCATTCAATATTAGTGCGGTTGATCAACCAAGAATAATTACTACTGCAGGTTATTATTTGCGTGCAATAGCGTCTAAAGGAAATGCTGTTCAACTTGTAAAGAACATACACTGACGAGCAAAACTAACGAGTCACTTTTCATACAAAGTTCTATGAAAAGCGACCCGATACTTTTGCTCGTGATCGTGAGTATAGAATAGTTCAAGTATGCGTCGATAGATGGCGCTGTACGACTGTTAAACATGGTATCGAAATGTCGCCTTATAAAGCATTTAAAGATGTCCAGTTTCAGGATGAAAACAAGAGCCTAAGGTAACAAGTTCTAAAGACCATGTTAAGCATGATTGTTTGTGGGCGTATAGATGGAAAGAGGATTCAAAATATTGATGGATTGCTAGCCGCATCGCCTTTACCTGACATGATACGTAAGATTTCCCTCATTCCCTCGATGGGCTCTTACCATCTGCGCGGGAGGAGAAGCAGGTTCCGCTTTTTCCTTTCGAGGTGCGTGAACCCAAAAAATGAAATTTTAATTAGATAATTGTGCACGACATTCGATCCCTATGTTCGAATTTTCTGGTGTTGTGGATGCCCTAGAGTGGTACGCAGTTACCATTAATAAACACACTTGCACGTTTGCTACACGATCTTATAGAAAAGTACCTACTAGATTTTTTTTATATTTTTTTTATGCGAAAGCCAAGAGATACTCAAAAAAATAAAATATCTTCCTCGCGCGAAACCACAACAAAAGCGTCTCAACTTCCGCGATTTATTTAAAGGGATAGGATCGAAACTGTAACCAAATATCCAGCCGAGCAACGTGACCGGCCGTTTTAAATGGCAAATAAGGCCCAAAACGGCAAATAAGGCCCTCAACGACAAATAAGGCTCTACGTGCATCCTGGGAGCGTTTTGAGGCGGGTTTTACGACATAAGTGGCACAGTTAAGCTTTATTAAGACTATGGGGTTGAATGACTTCTTCCTGTCTTCGGAAATCCGATATTTGGAGCTTATTGTGGTATCTTAAAATGGGGTTGTATGCATTTAGACAATGCTAGTTTCCTAATAATATTTTGTCTGCCTTTAAAAGAGGGGTGTTTTTAGGTTTTAAATTGTTAAATTCTTATAGCCTCATTAATGCTCAAATTTTGTTAATCAGTGTTTTGTTTCAAGTAGATTTAGCTGACTGTTTTGTGACACATAGGTATGATCTATGGAGCGTAACTTTGGTGCGAATGACGTCATTATGACTTATGACGTAAATTCACATATAGGATGCTTTTGTATAAATTTGTTATTGTCTCTAACAAACTACTTTTTAATGACAATAACTGTCAATTATAAAAACACTCTGGATATCATATGCCTGTCATCGGCACCAAAGTTACGCTCCCTGATGATCTACATTATGTCCAGCAGTAGACGTCTTCTGGATACTATGATGATGATGATGATGATGATGACTAACTCTTTCCGTCTTCTTTCTTCCAGGCGTCTTATGGAACGCGGTTCGTCAGTACCCTGGACTCAGACGTTGCAGGAGAGCATCGGCGAGTCCCGACTGAACGGGGAGGCGCTGAGGGACTACTTCAGACCCTTGGAGGAGTGGCTGCGCAGTGAGAACCTGAGGACTGGAGAATACCTGGGCTGGAGCTATGATGGCGATTACTGCAAGTTCAGGTAAGATCCTATTAGAAAAGAGCTGGGTTTGTTTATCGGTCACGATCGCATCTGCTATCTGCTTCTGACAAACGGTTTGGGATGGAATTGGAAAGAGATATCAAAATGGCTGGAACCCGACTGTCAGATGATAAAGCCTAGGTGATACTCGGACTAAGTAAGAGTTTTAGATCACCTTGATGAGATTTATACGGCGAGTGTGATTGGGTGCATTGGAAGGGGAGAACGGACATACGTTCCGTTACGTTCTTTTGCGGAGATACACAACGCTGATGATCTAATTTTCATGTCTGTGTTTTTTTTTTTGTTGTTTCTTTTCTATAAAATTGTGTGTATGCTCTTATATTTGTGTGTCTTGCAAAATGAATAAATGTCTTCTTTCTTTCTTTCTTTCTTTCTTTCTTTCCGTGTCCAAAAGAACGTTGTGACAAAAGGTCAGATCAAGAGTAATCTAAACCGACGAGTACCTACGTATAAGAGATTGATGAATTTATCCAGCGAAAGAGGTATATCAGGAACGTAACAATTGGAACAAAGTAGTCTCTTTCTACTTAGGAGGAGAAGTAGTAGGAGGGAATGATACTACATTAAACTTTACTTCAAACTTTATTTTCGATCGGACGTAGTCATCGCCTCTATTCGTTATTCTTTTGTTACAACGCACAAATAGACCGCCATGGGCTCTTTTATTTCTTTTTTTAAACTACCAGCTAGTTCATTAAGTCCATCGTTGGCAGCAAGAATGCGCCGCAAGAAACTTCGACAACCTACAGATTTATTTTGTTCTTCTACCTTCTTTTTTAATGTAAGTTTGTTTCTGTTTCCAGCATCGAAACGGCAGGTCTTCAGGTGTACGGTGGTTTCTACAACGCCGCCAACCGTCACGACGTCTCTCACTTCGCTGCCCTGCTTCTTGGCTCCTTCTTCATCACTGTGTTCATGCGGTGGTGATCCGACGTCATCACCTGGATGTAGTTCATCAGCAAGATATCTTATAGTCTCAGTTTTACACAAGTGATTAACGTTAGAGCCTCTAGTGTAAATTTTCACATCTCGAATGCGTTAACGTAAGTCTCAATAATAATGGAAAAATTGGCAGCGCCACTTGCGAAACGGCAGGCGGTTAGACAATAATTAAATTCAATAGGCTGAGGATTTGTTTAGACGTATTCAGAAACGCACTTAAACAGTGAATTTGACATTATGGAGATCGAGCAAACATGGCACAATAAACAAGTTTTATGTATGGAACTCTCGTTAAATTTGGAACAATCTATGACAAACGGACGGACAGGTAACATAGCCTTTGTAATGAGTTCCCATTGGCTCCCTTTGCGCAGGGATCCCTTCAATGGCAGATGGGCACTGATAGTTTTTCAGATATTCTTAGCACTAAATTAGCATTCTTTCAGGGTTTTGCAGTTATGTAAATAATTAGTTTGTAACTATCTTTGTAAATATATTTTTAACTAACACGAGATTTTATTATTACGTTTAATACTTACTTGTGATAATGTTGAATAAAATTATCTCATAAAATCGGTGTTTAATTATTATTCAACTTGACCTTTACATTAATAAGGTGGGTAGTTATAGTGACCTGCTATGGGTGGTGTAGGGGTATAGCACGCGTCACGGAATGACGAGGACCCGGGTTCGATTCCCGGCCATAGCTTTACTTTTCGGGTTTTTCTATGTGTTCTAATTTTCTGTGTCATTTAGTTTTTTTTTTTTTTAGTTATAGTTAACTTTAGGTTCACTTGCACTCCCCTGCTCCGGAGGAGACGAACGGGGGGAAGGCGACAATATCCGGGATCGTGGTGGATCGTGGTGGAAGACACAAGACCGGTCTGATTTGAGAGCCTTGGGGGATGCCTATGTCCAGCAGTGGACGTCTTTCGGCTGATATGATGATGATGATGACTTAACTTAACCTAAGTTTGGAGCTTTTTTGTATACATAACACGCGGTAAACGAGCAAGTGGGTCACTTGATATCCAGGTATCCGCAATATCAGAGCATTACAGACACGCTGCAGGCCTAGAGCTAAAATGAAATGCTGCTCTACTCTCTACGCCAGAACACAGCAGCGCAAGCACTGCTTGGCGGCAGGAAAGAGTAAGATGGTGGTAGTGATCCGGACGGACCCAGCAAAAGTTAACTTGATTCATCTCAGAGTATACTCAGTTAATCCAAGGGCCTGTTTCACCACTGTGTAACTGTCAGTTATCTATGATGACGTCTCTGTCTGATTCGTAGTAATAAATAGAGACGGAATCATACATAACTGACGGTTAAGGAGTGGTGAAACGGGCCCTAAATCGGCGTAAACTTGCCTTAACTATATAATAGGTTATTTTATCCCTAATTTAATAAATTACTTAGAAGCATATCATTTCCAAACCCCTACAGTAGAGATTGACAGATAATTTAAAAGTGATTGTGGGAGAAAGAATAAATTGAACTTGGTTGACGACCCCTGCTTAATTTTATTATGCGGGTCAGCGAATAAAGTAGCATTGAAATAATGTATCGGGGCTCAGGGGTTAGCAACCCAAAAGAATGCGAATTGTATTTAAAGTTTTGTGGATATTTCGTGATTATTTTTGATTTCTAGAACGAACAGTTAGAAAAAGACGAGTAGGTAGTGTATTATGTAACTTATTTTCCCGCAGTTTTCTATATTTTAGTACAAAACATAAACATTCTGTAACATTATCCGTACATCACAAACAAAGCAGAACGTTATAAAAATAATAAATAATGACTATTATACGGCTATTTATTATTATCTATCGTCTAATTGAAACGTTCGTGTTGTTTTCGTAACGGTCCGTAAATAAACAAAACTAATTGCTCGTTTAATAAAATGTTTCGAATGTAAACACGCGGACGGACGGACGGACGGACATACTCAATAAATATGGTGGCCAAAATAAACTACATTTAGTATTGACCTTCGGTCTCATCAGTGCAGGGCCACGAGGTTGGCGGCGACTAAAAATACTTAGTGTTGGTAATAATTTTAAAGTTGACAAATATTTCATTGCATTTGCTTGTTTATTTGCCCCTTTTCATATAAAAAATCGACCATTGTCACTTGTCTGAGGCCTGAAAGTACCCCCTATTTCATAGGAGCATATGGAAACTCCTTTTCCAATGACTGTATCTTCTTATAGAGTTGACTTAGAGGGTTGATTTTTTCACAGCTTAAAGGAACTACAGACCCAAGTATTATATATAAATTTCAACTCTGTATCATTACGCGTTCCTGTGAAAAAGGGTCTTGACAGACAAACAGACGACGGGACAGCAAAGTGATCCTATAAAGATTCCCTTTTAAAATGAAAATATTACACTAAGAGACACTACAATAGCTATTATTTAGATAGTCGCAAAAGTAACCATATTTGGAATTGCACCATTATCCAAATGAAACAATGTCTACAATAAACAAAATAAACAAAAGATTAACAATGAAATGACGCTTGATTGATTCGTGATCATGAATGGAATGAAGTAGTAACATCAGTCGGGCGAAACTCGCGGGCTGCTGCGTGTGTACAGCTAGAGTCAAGACTTAAAAATTAAAAATTGACAGTCAAATGTATAAATATAATGAAATAGTGCACGTAGATATCTTGCTATCTCTAGGTAGATAGTGGTAGTAGCAACAGTTTTTAAAGGGCGCTCATTATTTGAAACTTTGAAATAAACAAAATTGTGTACATTTTAGTTTTCCAATACATTGTTTTTGCCGCAGTAAGTATCAAAGCCTCTATAAGTTTTCACACGAACGCGTTCACGTAACCGTCTCAATTACTATGGAAAATTTGGCAGCGCCTTCGGATCGAAACGGCAACAAACCGTTCTCATAGTATTTGACATTTTAACGCAAATGCTTTCGAGACGGTGTTCTGTGACCGAAAACTTATACTAAGCATACTGAGAGTCTGAGACATTCTTTGTTTCACCACCCTCGGGGTGTAATTTGTGACCGAAAATTTACACAAAGCATACTGCTAGCTTGTGTTTACTCGAACATTGTCCTTGTGATTGACTGGTAGAGATACTGGCATTAAATTTGCTTTTATTATACTAACTATGCAATTACATTGCTACTCGCTGTGTAACTTTATCGCAATAAGCCGTTCTGTTAATAAAGGAAGCCCTTGTGCCATTTAATTTGAAAATTTTCTACTACGTGTAATTATCTAAGTATGCAGTATATATTTATTATGTTTAATCATTTCAAATTACTAATTACATCCTACATTCCGCAATAATTAGGTTAAGATAGATATTGGTCCAGACAAACGTTAAAAGGCTAGTGTGAATTAATACCCCAAGTAGACACACAATAACAAAACAAACAAACAAACACGACACAACAAAAACAATTTCTTATAACTCTATAGACTACTAAACTCGCTGATCCTATGGCCTACAACTGATAAATCCAATCCCCAAGCGGTCCCGATAATATTACCCAGTTAAATACAAATACGTGATGTAGGGGTGCAACGGAAGCGGCTGCGTCGCCAGTGTGTCGCCAGCTTTACCCGTCAGTGTGACGCCAGCTTTACTCGTAAGTGTGTTGTCGACTTTATGCGTACCTTTGTGTAGTATCTTCGCGCGGTTTCTGCCACCCTGGTACTCGAGGCGACGTATGTGTCACGTGTGAGTGTGTGTACGCTTTGATATCGTACTTGTTAACATAGTTTGAACGTGGTTTTAACATAGTTTAGCTAAAATGATTCGATCCATGGACGAGTAATTAGTTAAATTTACTTTTTGTCTACGTCAAATTAAAAAAAAAACTGGGCAGGTGCGCGTTGGACTCGCGCACCGAGGGTTCCGTACAAATTGGGTAAGTTCAAAAAGTCCAAGAGCCCTGCCTCCTAAGCATAAGGTAGGCAGTGTGAGGTCATCTTATATTGGTTATTACATAGACAGATAATCATAAAAAAATCTGTAAGTAGGTATTTAGTAGGTATTTTTTGTTATAGCAGCAACAGAAATACATAATCTGTGAAAATTTCAACTGTCTAGCTATCACGGTTCGTGAGATACTGGTGACAGACAGCCTGACAGACGGTCAGCGAAGTCTTAGTAACAGGGTCCCATTTTTACCCATCGGATACGTAACCCTAACTAGAGTTAAGTACTATTGTCCCAAAATTCATTTTTAAATTCCGTCAATTTCATACAAATTTGTATGGCGGTAACGGAATGGAACGAAAATTCAGGTCACAAAACGTATAAAATTTTTGGGACGTTTTTTTCTTCTATAACGATCGATAGTTAGGTACTCGTGATTCTGAGTAGAAAACCGAAGATAAAACAAAATCCCAGATAAAAGTTGTGTACAACTTTTAATGAAATGGCTTTACGTTTGAAATTTACCAAGAGCTTTTCGGTGAAGCAAAACTTCATGAAACCTGGACACTGCCCGGCTAGCACAACATCGCACAAGAGTCTCGTCGCACACGAGATAGATTACCCGTCTCTTTCTAGAACGAACAGTAAGAAAAAGACGGGCAATCTATCTCGCGCGCGACGCGATTCTTGCGCGCTGTCGTGCTAGACGTGCTGAAGCAATTCAATGGAGCGTATACGTGCCGGCACGTAAGTCTAGCGATGACGAGTCACGTGGAGGGGATCTGCGCACCCACGGATACCGTATTTTATACTTCTGCGCACACGGTCATCGCTAGACTTACGTGCCGGCACTTTTATGAAGTTGCCAATCTGCATAGGAACCTCTCGTTCTGAGTGGAGCCCCATGGCCAGCAGTGAGACGTAATAGGCTGGAGATGATGATGATGTTGATGATAAACAATAAAATATTAATTTTATTATAAATAAACTAATATCAGTTACATTAAGTATTACTAACACTCACATATCCGTTTATAATTACACACTGCAATGCAAACCCTCCCTCATAAAGTCATAACAATATTAAGTACAAACTTGTTTCTGCGGCTAACCACGTCGCCACATTTCAATCACAAACTAAAATTTACTATGCAGTTGCGTTAGTTCCAATTTTGGCCACTGTAACAAATAAGTTTGTATCTTCACACATGAACGCAACGAACGACTGAAATAGAAATGACCTTAATCAAAAATTCGGTTCATTTATTTTAACCTCTATGACTATAACGTTAGGATTTAAATAGGGTTGCGTTAACATTATTACTTATAACTTTTTGAGCGTAATAGCAAGGCATATGGTTGAAAGACACCCTTCGCGACAACATGTCGCCGCCTATATTGCATGGGTTTGTTTATCTCCTTGTTATTACTGTGGTCCTGGTACTCGTGTGTGAAGAAAACTATCCCAGAACGCAGTTTAGTTGGGAAAAACTATTTATTAATTTACTGCACTAGTTTATTGTCCGTAAGTTTGTTACTTTCCCGTGGGAAATTACCACTTTCTCGTGATAACAAGTACCTAGCTAGCCAAATAACTACCTAGTAAGATATAATAAGTACTTAGTTTTTTTTTGTGAAATATTTTTTAGAATTATGTATGGTGGTTCCATAGATACCTACACTACATAAATGTACAGTTCCCTTCAGAATTTTAAAGATTAGTGTAGGCATGGTACAGACAAACAAACAAACTGCCACTTTCACATTTTCTTTTGCCTGATACAGACTATTTCTTAAAATAGTAACTATTTATGAAGAAGGAAGTTAGTTTGTTTCAGCGTGTGAGTAGCTAATCAAACCATGCATGAAGAAGTTTAAATTGCTCCACTTAAAAATCTTATTTCTACATTACATTTTTATCTAGTATTTTCTACAAATCTCACCACCAAACAAAACAAGGTGTCATCAAAATGGACCCTCAAAAACCAATTAACTAGACCTATTGTTCCTTAGACACTCAAATTACAAATGAAAGACCCAACCGCAAAATTTAATGATAATTTATTTCTAGATATTTAAAAACATAACTGAAGTGAATTATAAAGATTTCTTTCAAATAAATAAACTGCAAGAACCATCGACCTAATCGTCAGCTAAATCTAATCATAAACTTCTTCAAACCTTGAACAAATACATCCTCCTTGACACTGACACCACGCGAAACCCTTTTCACAATGAACGTCGTAACCGCTTCCTAGAAACACATTGGGAGTTTATCACGGCGCTTGCTGCGAAACGGTTTCAACGAGGTTCCAACCCTTGTATTAATCAAATTGGTCGGGAGCTTCCTTCTCCCAGTTGGCTCCTAGCCGCAGTCGGGGAGCGTTCTCTGCGATCGCTCTGCGAGTTCTGCTCTCCTGGTACTTTTGATCGTGGTGTGTGCGTGTGTCCAAGTGTTTTGACAAGTGATTTATTTTTTTCTGGATTTGTAGGTAGGTATACAAAAGACGAAAATTTTAACATTTATGCCAATTGATGTATAGTAAAAGTTGAATGGCGATTTAGTAGTGTCAAAATGTATGGGAACTGTCAAGCTGAAACCAGATTAAGCTAAATTGAGATGAAATTTTCTCATCAGTGCCCATTAGGTACATTGCAAAAAGGGCTGCTGGCAGTAAAAAAAAACTGGTTCAAAGACAGTCCCATACATTTTGATGCTACTAAACGTTAGTACGTACTAAAATTAATGGAAACAGTTTTTTTCTGTCAAACGGCAAAAAAATAATTATTACAAGCTTTTTTTAATTTATCTAATTTTGGAATAAGTGAAAAACTACAGTCAACAAAATGTACAGTCAACAAAAAAATACTTTTAAAACGTCATTTTTAGTGAAACTTATTACAACAACCTATTCTAGGAAATACGACACAAACACAAAATATTCATTAATCAATACACAACGCCATAACAAGGCAGAAAAATCTTGTCACCTTGGGCTCTGTCTACTCCATATAGGATAACTTACCGAAATACTTGTCAAAAGTCGGGAATAAAATTCTTGATACATTGATAACTACAAATTAAATGGTTAAGAAATCTTGACTTCTCAGTTCCGTTTTAACCGAAGCGTCACTTTACGGATAGGTACTTTTAACCAGGTCATTAGTTTCCAAAGTCCTTTCAAGTAGATACACTTCCATCCAACCAAGCTTATCTTGTTTATAAATATACAATATGTTAAGGTTCAAAGCAGAAGAGTTCCCTAAACCCTTATTTTTGCGGACAATAATAGCGTGGTTCGATCCTCAAACTGGACGTTTATTAAGTTTGTATTTAAATATTTCTTTATGCATATAAGTATGTGTATCTTGACATTACTATATTAGAAGCATAAAAAAGCAAAAAAAAACATTAACTAGTTTGGGAATAGGCCAATAGGTGTCCAAATTTATATCATTAAGCCTATTCATATCTTTGTCTATCCTTTGTATAATAATATATTTGTGTAACATTGACTATCTTTATTTATCTTTGTGTAACATTGACTATCTTTATTTATCTTTGCGTAACATTGACTATCTTTATTTATCTTTGTGTATCATTGTCTATCTTTGTTTATATTTGTGTATCATGGATTATCTTTATTTATCTTTGTGTATCATTGACTATCTTTGTTTATCTTTGTGTAACATTGACTATCCTTGTATTTCTCTATTTATCATTGTCCAGCCCAAAATAAATACAAAACAAATTTATATTTCGTCAAAATTATCCTTTAATGTGTTAAGCATTTAAATGTTAACATGTGAGGAGCCGGTCTGCTTGCAACACTAATTAGGGCCATTAATGGTCATTGTCCACAAGTGGCCAAAGGACAGATGTTTGTATGTTAAACGAATTAACTTTCGGTCTGTCAGCTACAGAGCATATACATGACTATAATAGGGAATGTTCATGACGGGCAAAAATTTAAGGAATCATGTTATAGGCGATGCGGCTAGCAACCCATCACTATTTTGATTGCCAAATTTCAGCCAGATCTGTTCAGTCGCTCTGACGTAAAAGTGTAACAAACACAAATTTTCGCATATAAATGTAATAATAACTAGCGACCCGCCCCGGATTCGCACGGGTGCAATCAGTGTTCCTCTACTATATTACGCATGTATTATACATAATATAAACCTTCCTCTTGAATCACTATGTATCTATTTATTAAAAAAACCGTATCAAAATCCGTTGCTTAGTTTTAAAGATCTAAGGATACATAAGGACAAAGAGACAGCGGAAAGCGACTTTATTTTAGACTATGTAGTGATAGTGATATTAATAAAATGAAGTACTAGAGCACATTCTAAACTGTTGTTAACCTTTTGCATTGACTCGAATCTTAATTGTAAATTATTCTCTTGTCAATAAATTACAGCAATGAATTGCTTCAAATTTACGAGCCTATTGTTTAAATATCTATGTGGACCACATCCTTTACTACTAACGCGATATCAATGCAAGCGGACTAAATACTACGTAGTACGATATTGTTTACAATATGATATAGTACTAAGTACTATCAAAATGAGCGCCTTCTCTTGTCCCTGAGCAGTACATGTTCCACGGGAGTTAGTAATAGTGTCGTACAGACACATCATTCAAACAGATCACGCTTGGCGACAAAAATTAGCATAGTATCGAGCTCACGTGACAGCTGGTATAGGTAGAAAAATTCGAAGGCTTACACACCTGCAATGGGTGGTGTAGCGGTAATATATGAGGATCCCGGTTCGATTCCCTGCTATAGCTTTAATTTCCGGATTTTTCTGTGTTCTAATTTTCAGTGTCGTTTAGAAATATGATATAGAGTATTATTAATTATACACACATATCTACATACCATCACGCCTTATTCCCGTAAGGGTAGGCAGCTATGATCTGAGGTAGGCAGAGACTACTTTGTACCACTTGCTACGATCCTGGCATACCTCTCTCAATCTGCACTTATCAATCTCTTCATACATGCTCGTCGGTTTACGGCACTCTTGGCCTGGCCTTCTTTTACAACGTTCTCAATTTGGCCACGGAAATTCCATCTAGGCCTTCCCCTCCCATCGCCATATGAATCTGTTTAGGTAATCTTCTTTCATCCATTCTCTCTGCGTGACCAAGCCAACGAAGTATACTTTTTTCTGACCAGTGAGTTATTTAATCACTGAAATTACTTTTCACATGCCTGCCTTAGCTAAACATATTATGGGAAATACCATTGTTGCAATATGTATAAGACCTACTCTACCATATGTTTTTGTGAATAAACGTTTTCATTCATTCATTCATTCATTCATTCATTCATTTATTCTGCCCTAGTCCTAGTTCCCAGGACGGTTCTGGCTAAAAATCAGTGCTGCAGGCGTCTAACACCTCAGCGTAATACTGAGCCAGCAACAATTTCACTTTTGCAAAGACTCACAGAACGCTGACTGATGATCCATTATACATCCCTGTGTCTTTTTTGTTTCTTTTCTATAAAATTGTGTGTATGCTCTTGTGTGTCTTGCAAGAATGAATAAACGTCTTCTTTCTTTCTTTCTTTCCCTTATAGCACTATATTTTATCTTTCATTGTTACACCTTCCATACTTTTATTTGAGAGTAGACCCCCTGTTAATGTCAGTGTTGCTTGAATCATTTCCCTTGCTTAATTCCATTTAAATATGCTGGATATGATAGTTCCAATTGCATGTCAGACGAACGGAAGCCCCGTTTGGACCCCTCCATTACTGAGTTATAGTAACTGCGCGCTGACAAAACATACGGACCTTTGTAGTTGAAGGGATTGATTGATTGTGGGTACTGCAGAGGGCGTTTGCTACGAATATTGCCGAAAGTATTTAAGCTTAAGGTATTCTTTTTCCTGATTTCTAAACGATACTGAAAATTTTTCCATGCTTGGTCTGGGAATAAAGAAAAACATAGAATGTGACAGTTGCTTCTTTTCTAAAAGTTCATCGAGGGAATGGGCGAAAATTTTGGGAATCATGTTATAGGCGAAAACGTCCGCAGTCATGCCAAGCGTGGCCTTTAGGTCTTGATAGCTCAGGCCCTGTCTACTCCGTAAGGGATAAAGACGTGATTTATGTATGTACCTATGTGAATTCCGAAAATCTAACATAGACTCTTTTACAAGTTCAAAATCACGTTCATCTTGATAAAGCTTGTAAAAATCTACGATAGATCATTAGTTTAGAAATGACGTCAGGGAAAAACTTTTTAACGGTTGTTAGCACACTGAAAACTGAACGTTATTAACAAAATTAAGTTGAAAAAACACCGGGAGTGCCGGCAGAAGTGAACACTATACACACGCACACTCGCGCAAAAAGAAAAAAAATACACGAGATTTGAACTGCGGTCACCTACTGAGAGAACAAACTGTTGTTCCACACCTTATACCGCTAGGCCAAACGCTCACTTCAAAAATCGAACGCGACTCTAGCTTCATTCGTATTTAAAAATAAGCTCTTAGAGGATCCTGAGATCCTGGTACTTAAACTCTCCCTCCGTCTTACGCCTTAGTCACCTGACGCGAGTTTAACATTTTTTACCCATCCCAGTAGCAAAAAGTGCCCAACGCCGCTAAACAAGTTTCCACTTCAATCACACTAGAGACTCACATGATCTGATCAAGAGGAGATGAAGGGAAATGTCTACTTGTGTTTATATTTTTATCACTTTCATTGCAAGCTACGATTCTAAGTATTAGCGACAATGACCCTCACATTATGTCGCGCCGAGCTTCCTTACAAGTACAGGGCTGACGGTGGACCCATTATAAAAATAAACGACAAAGCCAAAGGAGGGTTATGATTTTGACAGACTATGTCTGTATATATTTTATGGGTGTAGAGAGGTTGTAGCCAGCACTACCACAACCAGAGCTATACTTGCCGAATTTTAGCGAGACGAGAAACTTGCGCTCCGTATTTACTCATTAAAAAGGACGTGGTTCTCTAATCGTTTTTATTTCATTCAAAAACTTAAGTCTTTACAAGGTATCATATGACAGCGCTTTTTGAAGAACTTCTTCTTATCTCTGATGCGGCTACCTTTACTTTTTATTTTAATTTTAAACACAGATTGAAAAAGATTGTCCATAACACTGTTTTTGGTAAATCTATGAATTTATTATTTATTTATTATACACTTTTCCGACACACACTTATTTGTACTGATTCCTGTCCAACGCGTTTGATGCAAGGATGTGAAGGGTTTGACTGAAAATCAGCGCTGTAGCAGGCACCTACTGCAGCAATGCTGAGTCGAATTCTTTTTCGACATCATCAATTCAGTATGTTTTTTGTATTATTCTAAGAGTCTGTGTATTTTTCGATGTCGTAAAAGTTATGTCCATGTTTATGTCTATGTCTATTAAGATTGTATTTCAAACTGCTGCCAATTTCCAGAATAATTTTGAGACACTTTGCAATTGTGGTCAACCCTCAGGGAACAGCTTTCGTCAATTCAGAAAGAGGTCAACGCCTCGATTGATAGCGTCAATCGACGCATCCTGCGCGGGAGCATGCGAAACGGGGGGCACGCACACCAGCAAACTCATAGTTTCGTTTCGTTCCAATAGGAAGCATGCGATTGCGACAGTTGGGTGCATGTTTATTTTTTACTAGCTTCTGACAGCGACTTAGAATTATACGAACTGATGTTGATAGTATATTCTGCAATCATTATTCACGTTGCGACTCTAGGCAGCTACGACCTTTAACATGTTTATTGCTATCCCGCGGGAACTATGCAATTTTCCGTGATAAAAAGTAGCCTATGTTTCAATCCAGGGTACCAGCTATCTTCGTTTCAAATTTTATCTAAATCCGTCCAGTCGTTTTATCGTGAAGAAGGAACAAACATACACACTCACGCGCATCGTCACAAACTTCCGCATGTATAACATTAGTAGGATTAGTAGGATTTTGAGCTAAGCCGCGAAAATGCCCATCGAGGGAATGGAATCATTAGGAACCATTTGTTATAGGATAGGCGATGCGGCTAGCAACCCATCACTATTTTGATTCCCCTTTCCACCTATACGCCCACAATCATGCTAAACGTGGCCTTTAAGCTATACTTTAGGCTCTGTCTACCCCGTATGGGATAAAGACATGATTTATGTATGTATGTATAACAATACTAATAAACTGATTCGGGCAAAATCAAAAGTAAATTTGTCAAAAATCGTTCTTCTCGTAGAAATTAATAACAATGGAAACCTTACGAATGTAGGGTAGGGGTCAGGTCAACTAACTTCCTACGAGGGGTGACTTAATTGTCCAAGGCAGTGAGAAGTTGACGAGTTTTTATTGGGGACTCTTTAATCAAATATGACATCTTTAAATCTATCTATATGTGCATGTTACTGTAGTTTCCATGCTATTTGTAAGGCTTATTTTTTGAGAGACTTGAAAATACACAAATGGGTCAAATTGATTGATTGTTGTACTTAATTAGATAAATAGATAGATAGATAAAACGTTTATTTGGTACTAACAACACACGCAAACAAGATTACATAAAATATAAACATAATCAAGTTGAAACTTAAAACAAGAACATTTTTCGTTGTTTGTGTGCGCTACAGTAGCGCAAAGGGGCCATGGCTCAGTGGACAACATTGCTCATAGGAGCAAAACACTAGTTTTCTGCCACAAGCCACGGAACAACCAAATGAACACTTGTCTTATTTAACAGTAAAGTACTTCAGTAGAGTAATTACTTCATCATCATTTTTTTCAACCTATATACCTACGTCGCGCTGCTGCGCTGGGTGTCCTCTCATAAGGAAGAGCACAGTTCCACTAGGGGCACTAAAATCAAGAAATTACTTGCACCATCATTATTTGATATGAAGAGTAAACATTATCGAATTTATTCAAGTAGACAACCACTTGAATAAATTCGATAATTTTTACTCTTAGAATTCGTCTTCGTAGAATCCTACTAATATTATAAATGCGAAAGTTTGTGAGGATGGATGGATGTGACGATGTGAGTGTGTATGTTTGTTCCTTCTTCACGCTGAAATGACTGGACGGGTTTCGATAAAATTTGGAACGGAGATAGCTGGTACTCTAAATTAACACATAGGCTACTTTTTATCCAGGAAAATTGCATAGTTCCCGCGGGATAGCGATAAACATGTGAAAGGTCGTAGCTACCTAATGTAAATCTAATTCTACGCGTAGAAAGTCGCGGGCAGAAGCTAGTTACTTATAAAATATAAACCTTCCTCTTGAATCGCTCTATCTATTAAAACTGCATCAAAATAAATTGCGTAGTTTTAAAAATCTAGATACATAGAGACACACAGACAGACAGGAAAGCGACTTTGTTTTATACTATGTAGCGATTGTCCATTCTTCCTCGTGCTAGTTTATCTAATAGTAACATTGCTTTTAATTTCTACAGCTTCATTATTACGCAACAGTTCCAGTGCTTAAAAGGAAGTGTCCTCAATTGGTAATTAAAATAGCTGGCGGCTCTAATCTCTTCTGTTAAATACACAGTTTAGCATACCAATAACCGTTAAGCCGTGTTTTATTAAGTTTATCTCAAATATTTTTTTACTAATCAATAAATAATACTACACTTACGCACAGTCGCACATCCATCCACTAACTTTCTCAAAAACACACGCATTCAACATGACATAAAAACAAAACTAAACTAAACTTAATACTTTACAGATCTCGGAGCTTAACAGTGTTGTGAAAAATAGTAATGATAAAATCATGAGTGAATTGACAGCAGATACAATGTAAGCCGACAATGACTAAGGTGGAGTGAACAATAATATGTCAGTGAAAAGTGCAAGGACTATTAAGACTGAAATATGGTGTGCTGTTCTTGTTCTGGTGGTGACTGCGATGGTGGAGGTGGCGGGGTTAAACGGAGACCACGTCTGCATGGTGCAACAGAAGTAAGTGTTCTTTTAGTGCCTCTTCAACTGGTGAAAGTTGGCCGTTACAGGTAAACCGCTTAAAAGAGTGCTCGCCCGCGTGGCACATCCCCGTTCCAAATTTTATCCAAATCCGTCCAGTCGTTTCAGCGTGAAGAAGGAACAAACTTACTCACTCACATCGTCACATCCATCCATGCATCCTCACAAACTGAGCTGGCACTGGCAGCATTTGCTGACGCCGGACCATTTACCACTAAGCTTTTTTTTTTTTTGTGTTTTTATGTTTTTTGTGGTTGTTAGTGGTAATAAACATTTTTTTCTTTCTTTCTTTCTTTCTTTTCTGTGTTAGTGGGACAATTATTGCAAGTCAAATTTTGTCCACTTCCACTGGTCAGATGCTTGTGGCTAGATCAGCGCGGCTATAGACCGACCGCTTTAACTGAGTCCTCGCCTGCGCGACAGTGGCGCGGGGTAGGACGATAAAGGGGACCGAGAGAGGTGCGGGCGGGTAATCCTTTAAGGTCCTATAAGGTCATCGAAATCATGTCATAGGCGATACAATACAATACAATACAATAACTCTTTATTGAACACCACATATAACAATCAAAACAGAAAAAAGCAAGCCATCGCTATTTTGATTCCCCGTTCCACCTATACGCTCACTATCATGCTAAACGTGACCTTTAGGTCCAGTTACTTTAGGATCTGTCGACCCCATAAGGGATAAAGACGTGATTATGTATGTATGTTACGTTTTGTTTTCGTCAACTCCCTGCACTGATTTGTTATGTTAGAGAATTTGCCTTGGATTGTAAAGAGTTCATTATCTATTACAGATACAATATAACGAAGCGCGTGAAGTACCGTGCTCCCATGTCAGTGCGCACATACGAGTGGTGCTTCGCGATGCCCCCGCGCTGCTCCAAATGGAACACTGAGATGCGCGACTTAACCAGGCTAGAGGTAACCATCATTATTTTCAATAACTTCGTCACCACCTTGATCATGATTAATTTTGAAGTGATAACTTCTTTGGCGGCGTTGAACACCGCCGAGATGGGTAAAAAATGTTAAACTCGCGTCAGGCGTAAGATGGAGGGAGAGTTTAAGTACTAGGATAAGGTCTCTAAGAGCTTGTTTTGAAATACGAATGAATCGCGTTCGATTTTTGAAACGTTTTTTGTTGAGGGGTCTCTATCGTTTGCCCGAATTTCATATGCCATAAATGTATTGTTTGCCATAATGATCATTTGCCACAACTCTTTTTTCTCTTTATTTGTTAATTATTCAGGATTGTTATGAAACAAACCTAACCTAACCTATAGAGTTCTACAAGATTGCCATTACAATGCTCCTGAAAAAATTACGGTTTCAGAGAAGGGTTATGGCAAATGATCATTATGGCAAACATTACATTATGGCATTTGAAATTCGGGCAAAAGAGGGGCTCCGAAATTATGTATGTAAACTTATAGTGATTTATGTATGTATGTAACTTAGGGCTCTATCATTACGTTCTTAAGGTTCGCGTCATAAGAACCAATCATCATTACTTCGAGTAAGGTCAAATCATTGTCCTTGACTAACTAGATCAACAGCAAAGTGACTGTCATGTCATAATCACGACACAGTGTTTTGTTTTTCAATTGCATTTCAATTTATGGGATCATGCTTGACCTTAGCTTGTAGTTCGATTCTTAGACGTTAAAATTATCATACTGTTTCGATTATTTTACAACTTATCCTACTAATATTACATTACACAATGAAAAAGTTTCTGAGGATATGGATGTGTGTTAGTTACTCTATCGCGCCATAATGGTCGTACTGATTTGAATGAAATTTAGCAAAGTGATAGATTATAGTCTATAATAACACAATATTCTACTTTTTATCCAAAGAAATCTCGTATTTCCCACGGGACAGCAATAATTTAAACAAACTCTTTGCAAATGATGTTGCGGGCAACGAAGTCTTAAACTTAAATTTGGTAGGCAGATAGTTTATAATCGGGATAACTACATTTTTTATACTGGAAATTTGTCTAGTTCTCACGGCGGGATAAATAAATTTAGACGGGATAGATAGCGAAACAAATTTCTTACAGACAAAGTTGTAGGCAACCGATAGTGTATAAAACAATGAAACCTCAATTTTCTAAACATACCTACATACATGCATACTTACATAAATCACGTGTTCATGCCTTGCGGGGTAGACAGAGCCTAAAGCAAGATAAACATTCATGTCAGGAACTTCCGAACTAACTCAAAAATACATAGGAAACTCAGCAACACTCAAGTTTTTAAATTCCCCTATCGTCCAAATTCAAATAAAGTCACGACTTTACAAAAATCGGCGAAAAAATTCTAAAGACGCTTTTCTTTACAAAATCATGTTCATTCTTTCCCTTCCTCAATTTCGTCATAGAATTTGAAATCTTTTTCAGACTGAGGAGCGAACAGCGGAAGTAGCTGTTTGCTGTCTCGGGTACAAGATGAAGGACGTATCTTGCGTCCCTGTCTGCCCCGCTGGAAAGACCGGAAACGGATGCTCTGAGGGTAAAGAATACCTTATCATTTTCTGAAGTCCTCGTAACCTGTTGACGTTTTTTCAAGAATTCCTTGCTTTACTAACTTATGATATGATAATTTGAATGTTGAAGTAACCAGAAATCTTTTTTCTGTATCATTATTTTCACCAAACGGCTCGTATAGCATCGGATCGGAAAGGATTTTACAATGTTTAAACGCGACCGCGGGGGCCGAGAGAGGTGCGGGCGGCAGGCGCACTACCCGCCCGTACCCCTCTCGGTCCCCTTTGTCGTCCCACCCCGCGCCTCTGTACCGCGCGGGCGAGGACTCGTTTAAGCGGTCGGTCTACAGCCGCGCTGATCTATCCACAAGTATAAGACCACAGGAAGTGGATAAAATTTGACTTGCAATAATTGTCCCACTAACAGAGCTATTAGTTGAATTAAAGCTTGTTATATAACTACATAATTGAGATTGCATGAAAAAACGACTATTGTTTTGCTTAAGAGGGTGCATCCGTGCTGAGCTCGCAACGTCGCATTTTTGGTGATTTTTTGCGATTAACGATTTTTTGCGATTTGGAGTTTAATTTTCTTATTAAATGAGATATAGCTTTTTATCCCTTTAATGCGAAAATAAAAGTCTATCACGATTAATCATTGCATTGGACACATTAATACACTTAAAACGAAGTGCACTACAGACGGATATTTGATACTTTCATTCAATTTCTGTGAAATAATCGCAAAAAATCACCAAAAATGCGACGTTGCGAGCTCAACACGGATGCACCCTCTTAAGTTTAAAATCCTGAAATACCCTATTGGTATAAATTCAAGTTTGGTCGAATTCACCCCAAGGAAAATTATGAAGGATACCCCGTTACATAGACAAAGCTTCAAAAGACAACATGTCGGACAAAGGAACAAACGTATATGGAAACATATGTTACTTTACACAGTATCAATTGCCACACATTTCAGACTGTCCGAAAAACAAATGGGGTCCGAATTGCGTGTATGAATGCAAAAGGTGTACGGGACACGGGACCTGCTCGCCTGTGAGTGGTCGATGCCTGTGCCAGGACGAATGGCAAGGTGAGAGGTAGGTCCCTATTTATGTAATTTAGAATTGGAGGCATTAATTAGAGCCCTGTCTCATAAGCATCACGGTGAGGCAGATCTCTAAGGCCCACTCGCACAGTCCAGAGTTTTTTTTTTTTTTTTTTTTTTTTTATGTGAATAGGAAGGCAAACGAGCAAGTGGGTCACCTGATGGTAAGCGATCACCACTGCCCATAGACACCCGCAACCCGGAGAGTTAAAAAATAATCGCTAACTCGGGGTTAGGTTTGACAGTTACATACATTTTGACACTACTTAGCCCCGGGTTAGCATCTAACACGGGGTTAAGTCGCTAACCCTGGTCCGTGCGAGTGGCCCTTAGTCAAATATTAAAACACCAGATATATAACGCCATAATGAGTAAAGTAATTATAATGTTTAAGTTTCCAAATTTCCGATGTTATATTACTTCATTTTAAACACCAATATCACTGTAGTAATATATAGTAATAATGGATTGTCATGATCTCACCTTATATTTTTGGTTGCTTATTTCTTCATGCCTCTAGACAATGAATTCTTTAAACTTTCAGATGTGAAATAAGCCCAAGCACATCTTTGCCGGTGGAAGAACTAACAATTATCAAACCAGCTACTAAATCCACAATAAGCACTGGTATTGAGAGCACCGTGTCTAGTCCTGATGTATCTACTTCAGTAGCAACACCAGCTTCAGTAACATCAACAACAGTTTCAACTTCAACAAGTCCTTCAACTTTAACCAGTATTTTTCTAACTACATTGACAGCGCCAAAGACGACAACTATGTATATCTCCGAGCCCCCAATACGGGTAAACACAGAAGCTACCACCATGTCATCCATGACGACCACAAAACCGCCAACGGAGGCGACTAGTCTTCCAACTTCAACTGTAGAAACTTTGCAAACTGCAAGAATAGCAACAGTTGGTACTAAAGAAGTGAAGCCTTTGCCACTACCAACTACGATGATAACTTTAAGCAACGTAACTTTAACTACGCCTTGGACTTCACCAATAAATAAATATACTACAACAACACCTGTATTAAGTACGATGAGTACTAAAGCAGTTCCGTTAAAAACAAAAGAAGAAGCAGCGATAACCACAGTTCATACGACAGTAGGTACAATAACAACAGTGCCAACCTCTTTAGCTACAGCGCCAGTACCGCGAACAGAAGCAACAACAGGCACTGAAGCAAGAACCACAACATCAAAAACTCCTAAAGAAAATCTTATAACTGATTCGACATTCAAAGAAGTAACGAGGAAACCAGAAACAACAATAAAAATGTATCCAACAACAATCAAGTTCAAACCAAAAGAGATATGGATAAAGCCAGCACAAAAAGGTGAATTACCAATCGAAACGAAAATCAAACTTAACTCTGAACTACCGAAGTTCAAAAGCGCAACAAAAAAGGAGATCACAACAAACACTACCCCGAGAACTATAATAGTATCAATAATACCAACTTCCATGTCTTACGCGACCTTCAAAAAGATGGCTTTGACAACATCATCATATGCTTCATACAAAACTGTAACTGGAAAACCTTCGCTGGAAGCAGTAACAAGGTCGATGTCCTCATCAACACGGTCACCTATCAAAAAACCATTGAGCACATCCACAGCGACCCTTATCCAAAACGCAACTGTTTTAAGACATACACCCCTCACGAATGAAATAAAAAGTATTACTAACAGCATGAGCACGAATGCAAGCATATTGAATTCTTTCAATTTAACCACTATCTCTTCAACTAATTCGACTCTGAAGCCATGGATCCACAAAACACTTACTACTAAAACGTTTGTTACATTGACAACAAAAGCAGCTACAAAAACAACGGACGTTAAGAAAGAAAATAATACATTTGTGACAGTTGATCGAAACGTAACTACTGAAACTTCTAAAGTTGCTGAAACACATAGAGCTGTTATTGGGAAAACTAATGACACTAAAACAATAACAACAGTTAGACCTAGTACTAATGTAACTGAAGACCCAGATGGTGAAGAGACTTTTCATATTTTGACAGAGCCGGAGCATATAACCGCCGTGATGGGTGAAAAAGGGGCTGAACGGTCATCCGTTGATTTGATATCGGTGATCAGTATAGCCGGAGGGGTGATGATGACGGTGATCACTGTAGCTGTGGTGATAGTGATGCTGGAGAGGTGCAAGAGGCCGCGGTTTGAGGATGGAAAGATGAACAATATAAGGATGCAGGTGATGATCGACAATAATGACGGGCCGCCGCCATATGTGAGGAGCATCTTCAACACGCCATTACCAGGTACGAAGTAAAAAAAAACATTATTCTCTTACCCCCTTATTCATAAACGCTCTATTTGTCCTTATCTGGAAAGGTAAATGTCAAAGTGACAGATAAGGACAAACGATTGCTAAGTTAGCAGAAGCCTATAGAGCATTTATGAATAGGGGGGTTAAATTATTAGGTATTATTTTTACACAAGGGGTCTCTTAAAATTCTTCCGGAATATTTCAGCAGGTGATTGAATTAGTTCGACTGACCCTACAAAAAATAGTTTCTGTCAAAAGTTATTTTTTTTTAAATAAAAACTTTCTTTGCTGACTGTACTTGCATTGTCATCCGTCATATGTATGTGTACCTACCAAAATTCAAGTGAAGATATCTGCTTCAAAATTGAGTCGCAGGATACCACCCGGACAAGCATACCTACCTTAGATACCTACGTTATTACATAAATACGTACAAAACAATACATAGGTACCTACATACATACATACGTTGCAAGTTAAATAAAAGCTCGTAATAAATTGTAAATATAATATACAATACAATACTATACAAATACTCTTTATTGAACACCACAAATCAGTACAAAACAATACAGAAACAAAGAACAAAGTATACAATAGGCAGTTTTATCGCTTAGTAGCGATCTCTTCCAGACAACCAATATGTCAGAGAAATAAGTTGGAGACAGTTTGAGTATGATAATATTTACTTTTTTTATTTAAAATGTAGTCCTACCCTTGAGGCGGATCACGTTGAACATGGATATGAATGTATGGGAACATTTTGTCAACTATGATTCTAAAATGTTGAAAAATATTCACTAACTATTTAGTCAAGCTCACAGAGCCGCCTGTTAAAATAGATATTCAGGTTCTTTTTAAAGGATCCTTTTTTTTAAACTCATGTTAGCTGATAACTTATTATCGGTTCGTCTTTTTCTGTCACCCGATAACCACACAAAAACATTTTTTTTTCAATTTTTTTTCTTTGTATTTTTTTAGGAATAAAAGGGTACCACGTAAGCTGGTATTAATTAAAATTACTTTACTAGGAAACGTGCAAACAAATAAAAAAATACAAGCAATAATAAAGCCTGAACCAGATTAATTTTATTATTACTAATTTTAAAACGCCTAGTTGAAGTTGTCAGCAAAATAACATTTCGAAGTAAATTATTATAATTTATAATTATTAAGTAGGTACCTACATGAAGAATTACATGTCATTGATTAGAATAATAATAATAAATAAATAAATATATAATAATATAAATAAATTTCATAATAATATATAAATAATTTATTTATTTATTTATTCATAAAATGTCAAAAAAACGTAGGTAACCTTATTGTTTATAGTTCCTTTATTAATAATCATTTAATGAAAATACCTACCTAGTTATATGACTAAGTATAAAAATTAAAAATTATTCTTTCATTGTTTAATTAATATTAAACTCCGTAATCTATTGAAATTTCTAACAAAATTACTGCTTTTGCTGGTGAGTTTTCGACTTCCTTCTTGTTATTTTATGAAGGCAAAATTTGCTAAAGTTAACTTGAACATAATAATACAATATTTCAACCGGCCTTTCATCGGCCCATTAGCTCAGTTGGTTAGAGCGTCGTGCTAATAACGCGAAGGTCGCGGGTTCGATCCCCTCATGGGCCACGATATCTTTTTGTAAGTTTTACAATTTTACTTTCCTTTTTCAGAACCTCCAAGCACAGAAAAATGTCACTATCAACCAATTTCTACCTTGGATAGAAACCTAAAGCAATTTATGAGGCCAGTGGTCGTTCAAACGATTTCTCCAATGATGTTAGAAAATTTCAGAGGTAAAACTATGTGAATTCATTATAATTGTCATTTATTATATTGTATTAGGTATCTAATTCCAAATATCGTGTTTTTTCAGGAATTTTAGAATGCCACTACGACCACTTGCCTCGAAGAAGCATTGAATTCCAAACTTTACAACGTCGGCGCTCCATGGCGCCATCTCTGGGCGGCTTTGATGAACCACGTCAGCAACGACCTGACTCTCTTGCCGAGTCAGCTATAGAGGCGTTAAAATGTGAAGCGAAACAAGATGTCATAGATAACACAACGTCGGAACCATTGTACGCCGAAATACCTTGTTGGAGGCCGCCTTCGGAACACGCCATTGAAATTGTGAACTTGAATGGGGAAGCAGTGACTGAGTTATGATAACTGAGGCATTACCATAGCAGCTAGTTCAGCTAGTAGCCGATAGGTGGCGTTAAAATAAATGTCGACCAAAGATTTTATTTACCTAACAAATTAATTTGTGTTCGTATTGTAATTTGTGGTTGTTTTGTGGATAATAAATGAGTGTGTGATTCATAGGGTTTATTGTGTTTGTTCATATAGTAATCAAAATAAAGATAAGATTATATTTGTTGCGTTCCATTAATTTCCACAAGACATTCGTATTTTTCATACAAAATAAGTATCTGCCCCAGCCGGGGATCGAACCAGGGACCTCAAGCTTCATAGTCTCATTATCTAACCACTGGTCCATCCGGTCGTCAAATAATAATAAAGTCATCTTTTTTCGGCGCTGGTAATTACAATAAAACCGGCCAAGTGCGAGTCGGACTCGCGCACGAAGGGTTCCGTACCAGAAAAAAGGCTAAAAGCTGGTGCCATTAACATTAAACACTTGTTTTATTGAGTTTAAATTCCGTCGTCAACATTTTGCCTACCTACTCTGTTGTATGGGAGCCCCCCTTAATTATTATTATTATTTTGATTTTAGTATTTGTTGTTGTAGCCACAATAAAAATACATAATCTGTGCAAATTTCAACTGTCTAGCTATTACGGTTCTTGAGATCTAGCTCGGCGTGTGGTAGCCACGAAAAAGTGCTAAAATATCACGTTTTTTGTATGGGAGCCTTCCTTAATTACCTATTATTATTGTTTTGTTTTTAGTATTTGCTGTTATAGCGGCAACAAAAATACACAATCTGTGAAAATTTCAACTGTCTAGCTATTACGGTTCTTGAGATACAGCCTGGTGACAAACGGACGGACGGACAGCGAAGTCTTAGTAATAGGGTCCTGGTTTTTACCCTTTGGGTACGGAATCCTGTAAAAGACATGTAAAAGAGCCCTTGGCGGCCTATTTGCAAAATAAACTTTTGATATTGATTTGATTTTGATTTTTCGGTCTCATCATAATAGAGTTGAAACTGCCAAGTTACACTCTTTGAATCCAAGATTTAAGATTAGTAAAACCAATTTCTTCCACGCTAGTTTCGGAGTAAAGAAGAAACATAGAATGTGCCAGTTGCTTCTCTTCCCGCGCAGATGGTAAAAGCCCATCGAGGGAATGGGGGAAAATCTTAGGAATCATGGTAAGTATAGGCGATGCGGCTAGCTACCCATCACTATTTGGATTCCCCTTTCCACCTATACGCCCACAATTATGCTAAACGTGGCCTTAAGGTTTTGTTACCTTAGGCTCTGTCTACCCCGTAAGGGATAAAATACACGTGACGTGATAAATTGTATCAGCCTTATTCATAAAAAATCCTTAATTGAGGTTTGATCAGTCGATTAGTTAACAGACTGATTAAGCTTATTTGACAGTTGCTAAAAAGTATGATTCATAAACGCTTGCTAGCAGTCTGTTAACTAATGAGCTGCTGATGGATGGATTAGACGCGTTATGTTGTCACCTTGACAAATCATAGACCAAAAATGGCCTTTTCGTGAATTAAAAAAAAAATAGACAGCAGTGGCAGCGAATTAGCGGGAAACCAGCGAATTAACACGACAGACTAGGCAGTGTGGACCTAGTTTCCTTTACCTTTCCCGGAGGGAATAAAAACTTAAAACAAAAAAAACTGTCTTGCGAATGGTTTTGCTCTTGCCAAAATCAGCTGTTCACATGCGTGGCAGCCATTTTGTGAGTAAGCAGAGAGATAAAGTAGGGTCTACGGTCCGCTAACTTTCGGAAGACTTAACAGACCCTTGATCGACTGATTAGCGCTAATTGACGTTTATGAATCATGTTTTTTTGCATTGGTCCTATAGCGAGCTTATAGCGAGCCTCTAACTTTATGAATAAGGCTGTATATGTGTAACTATGAATGTACAACCAATGTTAAAGGGTTTGACTTTTCCTTGGATCTGCAATGGTGACTTTTTACAGCGAAAGCATTATGAGCTTGTGAGTCTTGGAAGCCAAATACAGGGTGTATCAGATAGCCCCTAACAATAATCAACTGGGGTATATAACCATAGCTATAGAAGCTAAAAAAAATATAAAAAAAAATTGGAGTAATTTTTTTTTCTTTAGGAATGGTAGTATTACTGTAATCATTCCTATAGAAATCATAAAAAAAAATTTACTCTATTTTTTTTTTAATAATTTTTTTTAGCTTCTTTAGCTATGGTTATATACCCCAGTTCATTATTGTTAGGGGCTATCTGATACACCCTGTAGGTAAGTAAGTGCATAAAATGTTTTTGATGGGATTACAGTAGGTACATATTCCAGATAATTTGACCACACTGCCGCAGGATTCTGGATTCCCACGGTACCAATTAATTGACAATTCAAACATTATTCATCGACTTATTTCTAAGTTCAGACCTTGAGTCACTTACCAGTCCTTGATAAATAGGGCAATGTACGACGAGTTTCCTGTGAATTATTAATACAAGGATATTGATACGAGTTCAAAATTAAATACTCGAGAAAATGTTACTTTGGGTTTTCCAGTGCCTATGTAGGTAGGTTAGTAAGTCAATGGTGGTTTTATTGCCTTGGATACAAAATGGTTTCGAATTTGCAGCCAACAATCCTAGCTATAGGTACTAACATAATACTTGTCTAAGTTTGTGTGGGTGTATGGATGTTTGTTACTCTTTTACGCAGACTTAGTTTAATTTTATTGTTTTCATAGATACCTACATAGGTACATACATAAATCACGTCTTTATCCCTTACGGGGTAGACAGGGGCTCAGATAACAGGACCTAAAGGCCAAGTTTATCATTGATTGTGAGCGTATAGGTAGAAATAGTGATCAGTGCCGGATTTAGAGGTCGGCAGGCCTCTGGGCAACAAAGGGGTGGAGGCCCTGACCCCAAATTATTTTCCTGTCCAAGTTGTTTACTAGTGTTTAAGGCGCTGTCAACAGCAAATGACCTTGAGCAGCGCCACTCTTCACACATACGGTTCGCGTGCCTGTTAGTGAAAGAGAAGAAACTATTCCGGCAGCTTGGCGCGCGTCTAAAATCTTGCAAATAAGACACAAATAATAAGAAATAAAAAAAAGTATGGATTATTTGTGAAATATGACTCGTTAGCCGTTTAGGTATGAATATGTCGACTTCATGTTTTTAATTGCAGACCCATACGTCGTAAAAATAAGGACATAGAACCGTTTAATTATGATTTTAAGACCAATCTTTGCAATTATTTTCTATCGAGCCGATTTTGTTCAATTATGTATCGAGTCCGTCCAGCGTCTTTGAAATATGATGAAAATTAACATTTTTTTTTTTTTTTTTTTGTGGTTTTTCTCAAAAAAGTGCTTAAATAACATCAACTTCAACAAAATTAGGTGTTGTCAGCCTCTTAATAGTCTGAACTTTTTTTTTCGAAGTCTATTGTGGGGGCCCCTCTTTTGTGGAGGCCCCGGGGCTGTAGCCCTATTTTGGCAGGTATTTGAAAGTTGCTATCAACAAAAACAATAAAATCTGTATAATTAAAATAACTGAAATATTTCAGGAAGTACTGCCCCAAGTTAACTGAAAAGTGACGAAACCGCCATTTTAGAGTGATAATTATAACATATATAATTATTTGGGAGCATGGAGGCATATTTTTTCGAGATTTAAGTCTTGTCTTAATAAAACCATCTCGTTTAACAGGGCCACAAACAGCAGCAGCTGCCTCTGTAACTATTTTGACACATCTTTCAGTACTTTGAGTATACTATATCTACATGTAGGTATGTGTTACTAGCCGCATCGCATATTAACCTGATTCCTAAGATGTTCACTCATTTCCTCGATGGACTTTTACGGCTTAGTTTGTTTTGGTAAGATTTGTTATCCATTACCCAGAAATTCATTATTGCTTATAATTTGACACCGGATTGAACCCCAGTCCTTGACCAGAGGACATCCGAAAGCAGATAAACCACATAACGTAATAAAGCGTGCAAAACACGATTGCACTATCTGCTTCCCTCTGTGACGACATCTCGGTTCATCAGAATTAGGGTACCGGAATGATTTTGTATGTAAATGGTGAGGTTCTATAAGGAAACAATGATATGATAAATAAATCAGGAGACTTAAAGAAAATTGCTAATTATTGCCACAAAAAACAACTTAATTAAACTATTTAAAACTATTTAAATGCGAAAGTTTGTGAGTGACGATGTGACGATGTGAGTGTGTATGTTTGTTCCTTCTTCACGCTAAAACGACTGGACGGATTTGGATAAAATTTGGAATGGAGATAGCTGGTACCATATATTAAAACATAGGCTACTTTTTATCCCGGAAAATCGCATAGGTCCCGCGGGATAGCGAGAAACATGTCAATTGCTAATTCTACGCGGACGAAGCTAGTAATTGATAATTATTATAACTACCGATTAAAAAACGCACGCATCTTTGGGGCAATATAATCATACGTAAATAAAAAAATAATAAATGCCATACATCATGTTGGAAAAGAGCTGATACTCTTCAAACTGCTGGACCGATTTTTACCAAACATGGCCAAAAACTACGGCTAGGCTTTCGAATGAAAATCGCCTCGAAATCGGTCTTGAGATTTACGATACCACAGACAGACACACACACGCCGAAACATTAACGTCAAAATTATAAGATCACCCCTCTTTTTGTGTCGAGGGTTAAAAAGAGCTCCTGCGCAGCGTAAACTTAAAGATGTTGGCAACATTTCCTCTATTATTATCATCGCAACGCGACAGACGGATAAATCAAACGAAATACACGATTTCTACAAAAAAGGGAAGTACAGAAACAACTCGGAATAACTAACACGAGGAAAGAACGAAGAAGGAAAAAGAAATGTCACTTACAGTATTTACCCGGCCATAAAGATTGTGCTTCGGTCTTTGGAAAGAGACAATTGGCATCACGTAAGTAAGAGCGAGACAACGCTCTACAAAGCCGAAATTAGCCGAGAAGACCGATGTGCAATCTTTAATGGCCGGGTACTGCTACATAAAGCAATATACGAGGAGGTAGGTAACCTTAAAGACTTTGAGGATATAGTAAATAGGTAAGTATAGTAGGTACTTTTGTAAGGTTTGATTACATTAGTAGGTAGGTAGGTAGGCGGGTGGTAGGGCCTTGTGCAAGGTCCGTCCGGATCGCTACCACCACCAGTGCTTGCACTGCTGTGTTCCGGTGTGGAGAGTAAGACAGCCGGGGAAATTACGGGCACAAGAGGCATTTCATCTAAGTCCTCTAGGTTGGCAACGCATCTGCAATCCCTCCGGGGTTGCGGGTGTCTATGGGCAGTGGTGATCGGTTACCATCAGGTGACCCACTTGCGCGTTTGCCTTCCTATTCACATAAAAAAAGGTATAATAAGTCAAGTGTGTGAGTCTAACTGATAGTGGAAATTTAGCCAACTATGGAACATGCCCAAACGACAAGCGTCGCAAATATTCTGAACCACCATGACATGTGTTTGCGGCGCTTGCTTTCGAAACAATGAGACCTTGGTCGGCGGCCACCAAAAACATAATTAAGGATCTTTCAACACGTTTAGTGCTGGCCATAGGTGGCCCTAGGGCTGGCGTTTACCTCTCTCAAAGGCTAGGAGTAGCAGTTCAGAGAGGCAATGCGGCCAGCGTCTTGGGGTCGATGCCTGTGTCGGTATATTTTGACGACATGTTTACCTTATAGTTTCAGTTTTAGTCAGTTTTAAAATCTTGTTGTTTTGTTTTAATATTCATTAAATAGTGTAATACATATTTTTCTACTACGGAACCATCCGTTGGAGATCTGTATCACGCCGCGATATCACACTTGAGCTTCAGTGTCTATCAGCTCAGTGCGCCTCGGGCTTTGGACACAGTGGGTTCCTTCAAAGACAAGGTAAGTAGGCAAGTTAAGTCATCTTTTATTATTGTACTCGTAGTTAGCGTGATCTCACTATGTAAATAAATACGCGTACTGAGTCATAGTTTAAGTTAAAAGTTACGTGGAGCTAAAAATAGATTGTTTTATGGAGTATTTTTCCTAAACCTCGACCTGTTTGTGAAGATTTTTTTTATCATTATTGGGATGTCTTAAAAATAATCTCAGGCTTATTGGTTACTAGCTGTTTCCCGCGACTCTGTTTGCGCAGAATTTGCTTGTCGCTATCCCGCGGGAACTATGCGATTTTCCGGGATAAAAGCTATCCTATGTCCTTCCTTAAGACTGAAACTATAAATGTTTCAAATTTCATTTAATTTGGTTCAGTGGTTTAGGCGTGAAAACGTAACAGACAGACAGATAGAGTTACTTTGGCATTTGTAATATTAGTAGGGATTAATGTAGGTATAAAGCATCTTAGAAGAAAAATATCCAGTAATACATCAGAGTGTTATAATACAAATTGTTTCCAATTCTCAAAATTCTCGACAATTCAAAAATTTTCTGTGACCGAGTAGAATAGACCTCTGTTTAATAGAAAAAAATATATAATCGTCACAACGGACGTTTATTACCTACCTATTATATTATAGATTAAAACAAAGTCGCTCTCCGCTGTCTGTCTGTCTGCCTGTCCCTATGTATGCTGAGATCTTTAAAATTATGCAACAGAGTTTGATGCGGTTTTTAATAATAAATAGAGTGATTCTAGAGGAAGGTTTATAATATGTATACGCAGACGAAGTCACGGGCAAAAGCTAGTTATTAATATACTTTGTTACGTATACGGCCTTTGGTTCTTGTTACCTTAGGCTGTATCTACCCCGTAAGGGATAAAGACGTGATTTATGTATGTATGTATGTATGTTATGTATTATGCTTGCTCACTGTTTCTAATCTCAAGTCTCTATGTCGTTAATATAGTAACACGAGGCAATAATCACGGGCTTAAGCGATTAACAGTTTAACAAGATTAGATTGGATTATTTATTACACAATTAAACTAATTTAAGACATAAACATAGTTATATTTCTCGTCAAAATATTTTTTTGCGGAGTCTTTCTCTCTCTCCAGCCTATATACGTCCCACTGCTGGGCACTGGCCTCCTCTCAGATTGAGAGGGCTTGGGCTATAGTTCCCACGCGGGCCCAGTGCGGATTGGGAACTTCACACACACCATTGAATTGCTTCGCAGTTGTGTGCAGGTTTCCTCACGATGTTTTCCTTCACCGAAATGCTCGTGGTAAATTTCAAATGAGATATCGCACATAAATTCCGAAAAACTCAGAGGTGCGAGCCCGGGATTCGAACCCACGACCCTCTGCTTGAGAGGCCACAGGTCAAACCACTAGGCTACCACGGTTTTTGCGGAGTGCGACCTCAAATATCTTGGGTCCAAGTTAGAATACAACCATTGCGGTTGAAGATGTACTATGCTTATTTTTTTTTTACATAACATAGGCTTACGTTTGACTTCAATTGAATTGCGTATGGGTGATCAGCACGAAGTTTAGTAAAAACAGTAAACAAGTAAACACATTCCTTTAATTTCCAAAAAGTTACGGCTACAAAAAATTAAATGAAAATTAAAAATGAGGAATTATATCGTCAGAGACATTCCCAGAATCACTGCATAGTATAAAACAAAGTCGCTTTCCTCTGTCTATGGTTTCTCTGTCTGTTCGTATGTATGCTTAGATCTTTAAAACTACACAACGGAGTTTGATGCGGTTTTTTTTAATAGACAGAGTGATTCTAGAGGAAGGTTTTATATGTATAATTCTACGCAAACGAAGTCGCGGGCAGAAGCTAGCTTATAATATATTAGGATAACTGATTACAAGTTAACAAACTGCATCACTATCGCTTCAGTATAGTTAGCAACGACAATAACTCGTACACCGGAATGATAAAACAATTTATGTAAACAATTCACGAATGTTATGAGGTAACTTAATCACTTCAGATAACCTTATAAAGTGTTCCGATTAAGGAAAACGGTTGTTATTGAGTATTTGAACCTTCCATGAAACCACAAAATTATTACTTATTCAACATTACGCGGAAAGAAAAAATTTGACCGCATGCGGTTTTTGCGGTTGTTCTGAAAACTTTAGGTCATGCTTTCTTTGATTTTAATTAATAATTACTATCTGTTCACCCCCGACGCAAAAGAGGGGTGTTACAAGTTTTACGTCAATGTTTCTCTCTTTGTTAGGTATGTAGGTATTTTTGGCAAAAAAAATATTTATTTTTGATTCTATAATAGCCCAAGCCCATTCTGAGAGAAAGCCTGTGCCCAGCAGTGGGACGTATATAGGCTGCAGATGATGATGATGATGATTTTTTTTTAATTTACCGTTTGATTACTCGATTAATGAGGGGAGGGGGATCAAACTAAACCAACCACCAGCTAAAGTATTCCGGAAAAAATCCGAGAGGCCATGTATGAGGCCAAAGTCAAAAGTTTATTTTGCAAATAGGCCGCCAAGGGCTCTTTTACATGTCTTTTTTTTAATCTACTAGCGCATTCGGAAAGACCATCATTGCCAAGAAGAATGCGCCGCAAGAAACTTGACAGAAAGCAATTTTTTCAAAATAAAATAGATTTACAATAGTACTTAAATTCTACTTAACTTACCTATAATACAATTAATACATTTTATAAAAGGGATGTAAAAGGTTCTTAAGTTAAGTCCGTACCTTAAATTACATTGGTCTATAGTAGAGATGTATATCCTGAGATCTAGCTAGATTTATCTTTACATGTCACACTTTATTTCTATAATTTGATATATCGTACAGGTGACAATGCGAGGCGTGATCCTACTGAGCGCGCTGCTCGCCGCTGCGCACGCGCAGCTCCACGACCCCAACGCCGATGCACAGTACATCAACATCAAATCCGTGAAGGGAGGGGGCCAGTACCATTACAGGGGAGGAGACAACTTTAACAGGTAATAAAATAATTCCCTAGTCCCAAACTAAGCAAAGCTACTATGAAAAAAAAAAATGAAAATGAAAAAGTATTTACCACTATCACTATCATCACTACATAGTATAAAACGAAGTCGCTTTCTCTGTCCCTATGTCCCTATGTCCCTACGGATTTTGATGCGGTTTTTTTGATAGATAGAGTGAATCAAGAGAAAGGTTTATATTATGTATAATACATGCGTAATATACCGTGCGAAGCCGGGGCGGGTCGCTAGTTCTAAATAAATTTTACAGAACTATACAACTAAAGGCCCTGTGCTATAGCCTGTGTTACAGGACCCTTTTTTTTAGAGCGTATGACTCCAAATATTATTTGAAAGTGGAATAATCTGTGTTTTGCTACAAAACTACAGTACAAATTGAATTTTCCAAAGTTATTATGGACCAATGATTTAACTGAAATGCTTGATTCATTAGTAATGAGGTAAAAATTTCTCACTGTTTATTTGTAACTTTTAGTACTGATTGTGGTTACCCACTCAATAATGAATGACACGTACATTATTTGAATTAATCTTTGACACATTCTTGTATGATTGTATGTCTGCCTGAATAACATGCGTTTGTAACAACCACTTAGTGATTCAGGTATTTGTTGAATTTTAAGCTTTAAATTTAGTTTAGTTAGTTGGTTTGTAAAGAAAATCACAGATCATTAGCAGCATATTTAGTAAGTACGGAACCCTACAATGCACGTAAGCGAAGTACACTTGACCAGTATTATAGAAAAATATATTTCTGCCAAGTTTTGTATTTTTGTAGAATAAATGCAGTAGAAATGAGAGCGTTAAGAAGTATGGAAGGTGTATCACTGAAAGATAGAATAAGGAATAGTGTGATAAGGGAATGTGCTGGTGTGAAAGAAGATATAGTGACTAGGATAGAAAAAAGTATGCTTAGTTGGTTTGGTCACGTAGAGAGGATGGATGAAAGAAGATTAACTAAACAGATTTATATGGGGAGTGTGAATGGGTGCGTTGGGAGGGGAAGGCCTAGGCGGACGTTCCGTGATCAAATTGGGGACGTTTTGGAGAAAGGCCAGGTCAAGAGTACCCGAAACCGACGAGCATGTATGAAGAGATTGATGAATGTGGATGAAGCGAAAGAGGTTTGTCAGGATCGTAGCAAGTGGAACAAAGTAGTCTCTGCCTACCCCTGTGGGAAAGAGGCGTGACGATATGTATGTATGTTTGTATTTTTTTTTACTTTTAATTTATTGGTCGTTTTCAAAAAATGTAGTTAGTTGGCTTAGAAAAAAAAATATTACCTAAAAATAGTAGTACCTATCTAACTTTCGTTACAAAAAGGAAGCAAAACAATATTTATTCAATTATGTATATTATTATCGTTAAATAGCTACTTATCTATTTTTTTATATAACTCCATGTCAAAAGCATCCATGCTATAATCATATTGTATCAAAAATGAAATTTTTAGGTTAGGTTTTTTTATGACGGGAGAAAACGAGCGTGCGGGTCGCCTGCTCACTTTCCAATTTTGATTATTAAATAAACTAGAGACTACTGATTTTTTAAATGGTACTGAGTGTGCTTCAAATTTCACAAACAACGCCTAAAGGCCACTTGCACGGACCAGGGTTAACGACTTATCCCCGTGTTAGATGCTAACCCGGGGCTCAGTAGTGTCAAAATGTATGGAACTGTCAAACCTAACCCCGAGTTAGCGATTTAATTTTTTTACTCTGGACTGCGCAAATTATTCGAGTGCATCCGTGACTCACTTGGTGACTTTCTTTTATCAGATTCAACAGCTCCCAGGGTAGCTACGGGCAATCATTCAACCACACAGGCGCTGTTTCAGCCAACCAGAGGGTGGGCATTTGCATCATTGAAGTGCCGTAAGTTTCATACATGAAAGGTTTCATCATCAAGCCCAATACTTGTTCAGGCGATTTCGCAGGACGAGAACCGACTGAGACTGCCTGATCTCAACAGGTAAACGATTCCACAGTCAAAATGAATAATGTTTTATTGTTCGAGTTTATGATTACATTTTGGCAGTTTGACCGCAATGGAGAGATTTTAAGAACTTTTTGCGATGGTTAAAAATTATTTATTCATTGACATTCAATTCTGACTCAGTTCAGGTTTTAGCTCTCATTTTTAGTATGGATCTAACAACGAGCGACCCTAAACTGAATCGCAATCGAACCGCACTAAGACGTCATGATAATCCCCCTGGATGTTTTTCTTCACCAATTTTGCAAACATAAGTGGCTATTCATTTTTAATGGGCTTTCACCATCTGCGTAAGAGAAGCAACTTGATAGATACAGTCTATGTTTTTTCTTTACTCCCAGACCAGCATGGAAGAGTTTAAAAACAACGCAAATAAATTCTGAAAACTGAGGTGTGAGTCTGGATTTGAATCCTCGATTGGATTCTCTCATCCTCTGCTAGAGAGACCGCGGGTAAAACCACTAGAGTGCCATTATAACTTACATTCTTTTACAGGACTGCTACTCTCGCACGAGACCCCAAGCATGTACCAGCTGGCAATGGGGTAAGTAATTCAATTATAGTATCTACAGCCCTCAGACTAAATAAAAAGTCAAGACAAAGTTCTGCTAGTGGCAAATTGAAACTAGTTTCAATCAACTGAAGAGAAGCAACTGATACATTGTATATTTTTCTTTCCTCCCATACCAGCATGGAAGTAGATACACGTAGTGAATGGGATCCCTCCATTTCCCATAATTTCATTTGCCATAATGGTCACTGGCTATAACCTTCAATTGCACTAATATCACATGCCATAATTTTTGAATGCCATAATAATCAAACGTCATAATGTTCAACATCCCTAATATTAGATACCATAATATCACTTCCCATAATTTTTACTTTCCATAACTTTCAAAATCACTAATATTTCATGCCATAACAATCATTTGTCATAATAAGGAAAATACAGATCCAGACTGTTGAAGTTTACTGCTACCGAAACACGGTAGGTTCGTTAGGCTGGTTTTTGTACCCTCAGAGCAGAAATAGAAGCATCTCTAAGGGCTCGGGGGGCTCGGGTGGCGAAGCCCCCCTCAATAGCCACAATAAAGCCACATGACTGGTCATTTAATATAATTATAGGTTAGGTTAGAATGGTGTCAAGGCGCGAAGCGCCAAAAGTAGGCGGAATAGGAGCTCCGCGAAGCGGAGCTCCGTCGACTTCGCCTCAGTCATTCAGTTCATATTTATATTTGTTTTCTAGACATCAATCAAAATTCTGGGTTTTTTATGGCAAATAATTATTATGGCGTTTGAATTTTATGGCAAATGATTTTAGGACAATTGATAATACGAAAAATGAAATTTATGGCAAACGTATCGTTATGGCACCTGAAAATTATGGCAAATGAAAATATGGCTAATGATCATTATGGCATATATATCGTTATGGAATATAAAATTATGGCAACTGAAATTCGGGCATGTGAAATTAGTTCATATGAAATTCGGGCAAACAATAGAGAACCGTAGTGAATTTTATTGTTCCCTGATATTAATTTAATCTTCTCTAAACTTCAGCGCTAATCCTTCAACATTTTCTCCCCAGTCGCGTTCAGACCTCAGCCGCATCGAAACCTGCTGCGCTGGCTACATCCGCAACATCCACAACTTCCGCCTCTGTGACCCCGTCTGCACCACCGAGTGTGTCAACGCGCTCTGCACTGCCCCTAACACCTGTACTTGCTTCCCTGACCACGTCAAGAACAACGCTGGCTTCTGCGTGGCAACTTGCCCCATCGGCTGTCAGAACGGCCACTGCGCTGGCGGTGAATGCTTGTGCAAGGAAGGCTTCAAACTAGACAGGAATGGTAGATTCTGTGAGCCGTATTGCAGGGATAACTGCGCTGGAGTTGGTAAGTGATATGCACTTTGATTGACTGTCAAAATTATCAAAATTAAAAGTAAATAATGCCCCCGTGGCATGGCGTCCATAAAGTTGGGAGCGTTCCTTTATTGTATAGCGATGATTATCCGATGAGAATAATAGGTGTCAGTTCTTCTTATATTTGGCATCGACCACTAACTATAAGTTTAAATACGTACCTAATAAATAATAATAAAGATCATAAGCATGAGACATTAAAATGTTCAATGTTGAAACCAGCTTCGTTTATAGACTTGATAATATAACAAATGGCCCTTTGTCATCATCGCAATCCATTGCTGTCTTTGTTTCGCAATTTGGCTAATGAATCTTTGTTCAAACATTACCTTTATCATTGAACAGGCAACTGCACAGCACCAAACACATGCTCCTGCAAGCCAGGCTACCACTCAACCCCCGAGGGTTCCTGCAAAGAGGGAGCATTGCCAGTGCCTCAACAGCGGTTGTGCGGCGCCTGCATCAACGGAGATTGTGTGGGCACAGAATGCAGATGTCGTCAGGGATATCTTATGTACAAGGAAGAATGCCTTGCTCAGTGTTACCCGTGAGTACACGCACACTTACCACCACTCCTTCTTCTGACGTCGAAATTCTTCTTCTTCTTCAACCTGTGCTCTTCATGAGCACGCACAGTAGTGCGGTCCCGTGCCATTCGCATCCAGCCGCTTCCCGCTATCTTTGCGATGTCATCAACGCATCGAGCAGGCTGTCTTCCGACCCTGCGTTTTCCTGCCTGGGGTCTCTACTCAGCAACCTTAAGTGGCCATCTGCCATCTGTTCTGCGACTAATGTGGACGGCCCATCTCCAGTTTGACCGATACACCTTAAGGGCTATGTCGGTCACTTTAGTGCGTTTCCGAATGATTGTCCAAAAAATCAAATGCATCTTTATTCCTTATCAATGTCGTTAAAGGATCATTTGTAAAATAAATCAGCCATTTGGTCTAAACGTGGATAAGACAGTAAGTGAAACAAATAGTAAGGCTGGGAATACTTTCCCTAAGTAAATTTTGACTACTTATTTTGTTTCCATTGAAAAAACTTTCCTCACTGCGTTGTAAACAAGTTCAACCTTTAATTTTCAGGAGCTGTGGCCCCAACACGAAGTGTGTGGCTCCCAATGTCTGCTCTCCTTCAGGACCAAATCAGCCAAACAACACAAGCCAATTCCCAAACCAAGTCACAGTCCACAACCAATACCCCTATCCTAACCAGCCTCAGAATAATCACAGCCAAAATCCTGGCCCATACCCTGGCCAGTACCCTCAAAACCAGAACAACGCGACCGGCCAATATCCCTATCCGTCGCAAAACCCTTATGGTCAAAACCCCAACAGGCCTCCAGGCTCAGTCTACGCACAATACCCAGGTGGTCAACCGAATCAGTACCCACAGCAACCTGGTTATAACCCACAGCAACCGCCCAACTCTAACCTACCAAACCAAGGTCAATATCCCCAACCCGGTCAACAGCATCTGTACCCTGTGCTTCCACAAAGTCAGTATCCCTATCCCAATCAAGTGAACAAAACTGATGGCCAGACCTTCCATCAAACTTTGTACAATCCTCTGGAGAACCGAACTTTCAACTTGCACCAAGGGCAAGAAAATCAGGGCCAGCAAGGCTCTCAAAGTCAATATGGCCAAGGGCAACATGGATCTCAAGGCCAACTTAGTCAGGGACAGTTCGAATCTCAAGGACAATTTAGCCAGGGACAGCAAGGATCTCAAGGACAATATGGCTATGGACAATATGGAGCTCACGGTCAAAACAGCCAAGGCCAATATGGATCCCAAGGACAAATTAGCCAAGGGCAGCAAGAATCTCAAAACCCATATGGATATGGGCAGCATACTGCCCAGGGTCAATACAGCCAAGGGCAATATGGTTCACAAGGGCAATATGGCCAAGGACATTATGGATCTCAAGGTCAATATGGGCAAGTAGAAGTCTACGGACATCCAGGTCAATTTGTCCCTCAAGGACAGGATCAAACCCTAAGCTGGCCTCAAGGTCAATGCGCTCAACCTTGTGTAAATGGTACCTGTGTTGGAGGAAACAGGTGTGAATGTCTCCCAGGATATGTACAAGACCCAACCGATGGTACGGGTACCAGGTACGTCTATACATTTATCAAATCTTATTTCTTTTACTCAAATCTTTTCATCTTTATGTTTGGCTTTTTATTGTATTTTAATTTTGTTTAATTTATTGAATCGGGCGTCACTTTGAACAGGTAAAGCACAGAACTTATTAATTTGCATGCTGATATTTTAGATCACTGTTTTTTTTTGCATTTGTGTCTAATTTACTTAAAATGTAGATGCTATCTATGTAATCATAAATACACGAATTATTTTTATTTAAAACAACTCTAATTATTAGTGCTTCAACGTCATCTTCCTTGATCATTATTATTAAGCAATTGTTGGTCAAAAACATTAATATTTCAACAGTTAAATGTCAATGACCAATGTTAATTTCTTTTTTTGTATTTGGTAATAACTCTTTCGGTCTATACATAATTCTAATCCATGTTAACGTTATTGTAAACAAAGAAGTTCCTCTAAGTACGTAGTATAAAAATGAAATATCCTTCCTATTCTACTAATAGGTATTATAAATGCCAAAGTTTTTGAGGGTGTATGGATGTTTGTTACTCCTTCACGGCAGAACGGCTGAACAAATGTAGATTAAATTTGGAACATAGATAGATTATAGTCTGGAATAATACATAGGCCACTTTTTATCTCGGGAAATTGTATGGTTCCAAAGGAATAGCGATAAACGATTTTTGGCAGATGAAGTGAAAATGTCGTCAGATATCAAGTATGATCCTTTAACATTCCGGAGAATGTGAATATTAAGATGAAATAGGTTTTGTTACAAAGCCGTTAAAATTGATTGGAATGGAGAAAAGTTTGGAACTTCATCAGTTTTTCTTTCTTACCTTATCAAGCTCGTATTTAAGACATTTAAATACTATTAATAACACCGTGATTTCATAATCAAAAATGTGTAATTTTCTTTAGTTTACCAGCATGTTCTTTATGTGTTTACTTTAGTACGAACCCGAGGATTCGTATGAAAAGTTCTCTTTATTCCAGATGCCAGCCGTACTGCCACGGGGGCTGCCACAACGGGTTCTGTACAGCGCCTAACACCTGCGCGTGCGACACTGGCTACCACAAGGACTTCAGCGTTAAAGGACGATCAGTTTGCATCAAACGAGAGAGACGATCCGTTGAAGAGCCTGTCAACGTTGCTGAATTATTGGAGTTCGAAATTCCAGATTATTCTCTCTAATGCTTTTGGTCTAATACACAAAGCTTTAAGTACAGAACAAAAAAAACACGAACGACGACAGAAACAGTACGGCTAGATAGAGTAACGACACCAGTAATAATATTAAGTATCATTAAATTAGGAATGAAGTGTTCATTACTGGTGCTTGTCAGGTTAAAGCGTCTAACACTGGAGCCATCACCCTAAGCACTATTGTCTATCTTAAACGTCAATAGAATGACATTGACGTAAGCCTACGAAAAACCGCGGTGAATCATTGGATCAAATACTGCTCGAGTGTATGTCGACATGGAAACGCTGCGGACCGTGTCACTTGTCTATCTACGCTGAACCGCTGTCTCTTCATAAATATTTACTATGATATCTTAACGGTTTTGTGTCAGAAATTAAGATTTTACATTGATGACATCGTTGAATCCGTTACAGATAAAAGTGTACGTTCCCTTAATGTCCAGTAGCTAAAGGACATAGAGGAGAGTTTTTGACACTGACTGGTAATTTCTTCTTAGTATTTCTGTCCTTCAAATAAGTTTTAATAGGACTTTTTATCACTCTATAAATTTATCTCAGGGTCAATGGTTTCAACGAAAATCTCAATTTAATCTCAGTAAACTACTACAATAAAAAATAGATAGAAAAAGAGCATTTTTATTATAAAGTAACCATGTTCAAAACTTTAGCCTTTTACATTTAAAATATGACCGGCACTAGGAAAGTGGCGTCTTATACTTATTTCTATTCTTCGTTTTCGTATTTTATACTTTTTAAAAGTGTGGTAATAATGATTTTTATTCTAGTAGTTATTCTCTTCACACTGTAGGTACCTACTTTAAACCAGGATAAAAAAAACATTAAGGATTATAAATTTTACTTCTCTAGTTATAGTTTAATACCTAAGGGTACGCTATTTAAACTATTTAAGAATAAGTTCTTAAATAGTTTTTGACCTATTATGGCTCATGTGTCGTCTCTGTCTAGCAAAAGCAGATGACAAGGTGACAGATATAGATAAAATAATTAAAGTCCGTAACTTGAACAATCGTTTATGAACAAAAGTGTTGATTTACAAACAGCACGTGCAATTTGTAAAGATAAATTAAAGAAACGTAAGATAATTATAAAAAATGGACATGACAATTCCTCGAATATTGTGAAAAATAAAAGTATTTTCTTACTTATGGCGTTTATTATTTATAGTATCAACAGTGATCGACATCTATATTTTTACCCCCTTATTTATAAACGCTCTTAGCAATAATTTGTCCTTATCTGTCACTTTGACATTTACCTTTCACAGATAAGGACAAACGATTACTAAGTTAGCAGAAGCCTATAGAGCGTTTATGAATAAGGAGGCATGACTTGAGTACAAGAAATAAACTACTATTCACAACTAGTCTCATTTATTATTTTATTCCATATTCCACATTGCTAAATACGCGTAACTGTGATTTCGTCCTCTTCTCTACTGTTTACTGCACATGAAAATTTCATGTCGTGATTTTGATCCAGATTTAACGCATCCTTCACTTTGACATCTGAAAATAACGTAACATTATTACTAAAACAATGTTCCTCTGGCCAGGGGCCCTTATCACGACGTCCTAATTTCGACTCAGTTCGACGCAGGCGTTAAAATGCTACTTACGGCCCGGTGCGATAAAAAACTATTATGAGAAAGTTTATACTTGCCATGCATCGAATAGCGACCGGCCTTACAGCACCCAGACAATGGTTTCCAGTAAATGATGACACAGCCAAGTATCAAAACAATAATGATGGTCGCTGTGGGTATAACAGCGTATGCCCAAGGTGTTTGTGTCCTGGAACGGAAACATATATTGACGACACGTTTATTAAGTTAATTGAGAAAAAGGGAAAATACGAATGCTCGTTTGTGTAACTTGGGTAGGGAACGCTACTTCGGTCTCGCTGATCTACCAACGAATAGGTATTCCTAAGATTTTTGCCAATTCCTTCGATGGGCTTATACCATCTGCGCGGGAAGAGAAGCAACTGGTACATTCTATGTTTTTTAAGCATGGAAGAAACATAACTTCATATTTAATTCGTACACATATGTGTACAAGACATAATTCTTTGGGCTGTCAACACTGCCTTCTTCTTCTCTCATCTTGTAACGTGCATGTGCGCATTGTGTGTGTGTTGACAGCCCAAAGAATTATGTCTTGTACACATATATGTGTACGAATTAATATTACAGGTTAAAATGACTTCGGATTATCCGATTAATAATAGTTTCAGTTACGAACATTAGATTTTTTGAAATATTTGTCAGGGTCAAATCCTGTTTTAATGTCTCATTTAGTCTCATTTATTATCGCAAACTATTAGAAACTTTTATATCAAATTTGGCTACGGTTTCGTGTAATCTCAACCTCATTTAGCGAGATCAATCTTGAGATTTAGGTATGTACTACACTCGGTTTCAATAAGGAAGGGTTGTATGTGACATTAACATTGACAAATCTAGAGGTGAGGCTTCCTTGTGACACCTTTCACCTTTCACATTTACTGGAAACGATTATCGATTATATCTGAGTACTAGTAACAATCGATTCCATAAAAATAACGACTGTATATTTAATTCATAAATAAATGCTATTTCGATAAAATAATATTCAAGTCAATATCCTAAGATGTAATAATTATAATTCCTATTTTACGCTTTTTGCCAAGTTGTGTTTTTTCAACAAAATAGGTTGAATAAAATATTATTTAACTTCATTATGTAATTGAAGTTCTGAGGAATCTGTTTATTACCAATAAAATCGATTGGTATTGTGTGGTATGTAAAATACTCACTTCATAATTTTTGTAGGCTGTCTTTGGATTTTCGATTATACGCGATTTTAAGCGATTACCCAATTACACATAGTCACCTCTCTAGTTTTAATGACCATAGAACGTAACCTAGCAACGTCTCGTCAATAGTGACATATATTGAAAATTTGTACGTAAAAATTATGTAAACGCAAAAAACATCGCCGTGATTCTTTTTAGAACGTAATTAATGTACAGTACCAAGTATTGATTTATTTTTAAGTAATTCAATTTAGTATTTATTTTGCTGTCAAAACTTTCGTGAACGCTAACAGTTACATTCTATGGATCTGTCACACAACCCTTCCTTATTGAAACCGACCGTAGATAGGGTTGCAGCGCAGCCAGCGATGCATTCCTCACTTTGGTGCGCTAGTTATGCTAAAGAGAAAGGTGACCGCCAATTTGTAGTGAAGGCTTCCTCCATGTATTTCTCTATTCACTTATATTTTAGTAAAGGAAATCATTACTTTTGCAAACAAAATAGAGCATCCGTGCTAATTTATCTATTACTTACCAACTGTCACTTCCTGTAACGTTATCAGGGTATGTACTAATATAGAACGAATTATTTCGTTTCAACTCATCATCATTGTTATACTCCAAATGATTAGTAAAATATGTAGGTTGGTTTGTAATTAATTCATTCAATCTATCCGTGTTGTAAGCGTTGGTTACAAAATCATCATTGTTTGATATATTTTCTTCAGCGTTACTCTCCAAATTTGCTTTTAAACAGATAGTTCGTACGCATTCAATAGTAGACTTTTCATCACATTCTTTACCATCAATAGTGACACGTTTGCCTTCAAAATGCTCATCGCATTCACATTTTCCCGGATCATTACATTTCCCCTCACAAATACCGCAATCAGGTACACAAGAACTATCATTTTTATTAATTTTGTATCCAGCTGGACAGTAACAAACATTAGGAGCTATACAGGTGCCATTGCCACAATCAGTGCTACATTTTGGGACACAAATTGGGTCTTTGCTTTCATCCACTTCGAAGCCTGTGTCACAGTCACATACATTTGGTGCTATGCAGGTTCCATTACCACAATCAGTGTCACATTTCGGGATACAATTTGGGTCTTTACTTTCGTTTACTAAGTAGCCTGCGTTACAGTCACATACATTGGGTTCTATGCAAGTTCCATTGCCACAATCGGTGTCACATTTTGGAACACATACCGGGTTCTTGTTTTCGTCTAATTCGTAACCTGTGTCACAGTCACACACATTTGGTGCTATGCAAGTGCCATTGCCACAATCAGTGTTACATTTCGGGACACAAACTGGGTCCTTACTTTCATCTACTCCGAAACCTGCTTCACAACTACAAACATTTGGTGCTGTGCAGATGCCATTGCCACAATCAGTGTTACATTTCGGGACACAAATTGGGTCCTTACTTTCGTTTACTAAGTAACCTGCGTCACAATCGCATATATTTGGTGCTATACAGGAGCCGTTGCCACAATCAGTGTTACATTTCGGGACACATACCGGATCCTTACTTTCGTCAACTTCGTAGCCTATGTCACAGTCACATACATTTGGTGCAATGCAGGTTCCGTTGCCACAGTCAGTATCACATTTTGGGACACATACCGGGTTCTTGCTTTCGTCTACTTCAAAGCCTGTGTCACAATCGCATATATTGGGTTCTGTGCAGGTGCCATTACCACAATCAGTGTTACATCTTGGAGCACAAATTGGCTCCTTGCTTTCATCCACTTCGTAGCCTGTGTCACAGTCACATACATTTGGTGCTATGCAGGTTCCGTTGCCACAATCAGTGTCACATTTTGGGAAACAAATTGGATCCTTACTTTCGTTTACTAAGTAGCCTACGTCACATTCGCATATATTTGGTGCTATACAGGTGCCGTTGCCACAATCAGTGTCACATTTCGGGACACATACTGGATCTTTACTTTCGTCAACTTCGTAGCCTGTGTCACAGTCACATACATTCGGTGCTATGCAGGTTCCGTTGCCGCAATCAGTGTCACATTTCGGGACACAAATTGGATCCTTACTTTTGTTTACTAAGTAGCCTGCGTCACAATCGCATATATTTGGTGCTACACAGGTGCCGTTGCCACAATCAGTGTCACATTTCGGGACACATACTGGATCCTTACTTTCGTCAACTTCGTAGCCTGTGTCACAGTCACATACATTTGGAGCAATGCAGGTGCCGTTGCCACAATCAGTGTCACATTTCGGGACACAAATTGGGTCCTTACTTTCGTTTACTAAGTAGCCTGTGTCACAGTCACATACATTTGGAGCAATGCAGGTGCCGTTGCCACAATCAGTGTCACATTTCGGGACACAAATTGGGTCCTTACTTTCGTTTACTAAGTAGCCTGCGTCACATTCGCATATATTTGTTGCTACACAGGTGCCGTTGCCACAATCAGTGTCACATTTCGGGACACATGCTGGATCCTTACTTTCGTCAACTTCGTAGCCTGTGTCACAGTCACATACATTTGGAGCAATGCAGGTGCCGTTGCCACAATCAGTGTCACATTTCGGGACACAAATTGGATCCTTACTTTCGTTTACTAAGTAGCCTGCGTCACATTCGCATATATTGGGTTCTATGCAGGTGCCATTTCCACAATCAGTGTCACATTTCGGGGCACATACCGGATCCTTACTTTCGTCAACTTCGTAGCCTGCGTCACAGTCACATACATTTGGAGCAATGCAGGTGCCGTTGCCACAATCAGTGTCACATTTCGGGACACATACTGGATCCTTACTTTCGTCAACTTCGTAGCCTGTGTCACAGTCACATACATTTGGTGCAATGCAGGTTCCGTTGCCACAATCAGTCTTACATTTTGGGAGACATACCGGGTCCCTACTTTCGTCTACTTCGTAGCCTGCGTCACAATCACATATATTTGGTGCTATGCAGGTGCCATTGCCACAATCTGTGTCACATTTAGGTGAACATATCGGGGAACTGCTCTGAACTTCATATCCTGTGTGACACTTACATACATGCGGCTCTACGCATGTGCCGTTACCACAGGGGATGTCACATCTTGGGGTACAGGTACCTGAAAGAAAGAAAGCAATAGCTAAATAAACTTTTGTAAGGGAATAATCGGGTAGTGAGAGTCAGTGAGTATTGGGAATCAATAGCATATCTACAAAACTATAATAGTACAATACTATAGAGGTCGGTAAGTAAGGGGTTCAAAACAGCAGGATAGCAACGCTGCACTGCAATCCTCTAGTGCTGTGGGCGTCCATGGGTGGTGGTGCTCTCTTACCATCAGGTACCACTTGCTAGTTTTCCTTCATTCATCAACATCATCATCATCAACCTGAAGTCTAACCCCGTAAGGCAGGGTTTCTTAAACTTTTTGCAGTCACGGACCACTTTCACAATTTAAACAACTTCACGGACCCCTCTCAAAAAATATTTTAGGGAAATAATAAAAAACCTTATTTAAATAAATAAAAAATCTTTTATTGCTAGTTTCGCTTATATATATAGTTACCTTTTTGTTTTCTGTTGTTATTTATGTACCTATTTAGTTTAACATTCGATAATTTCACTACCCAAAGGTTGTCTGGAAGAGATCGCTGCGGCCCGCGCGCTATTTGCGCTTACAGTGCTTCACAGAATAGACCGGCCTCGCCGCCCGACGTCGACGATGCGTCTCGTCAAGTTTACGACACAATTTCCTAATAAATATGATTACATTTAACTGACCTACTGCGGACCCCTGATAGACACTTTAAGAAACCCTGCCGTAAGGGATAAAGACGTGATTTATGTATATATGTATTATATAAACCACTCTACTGACCATTTTGAAGCCTATAGCCGCTGTGGCACTCGCATGTTCCAGGGGCAACGCAAGAGCCGTGGCCGCAGTCCTCGCACACCGGCAGGCAGTTATGGGGTGCTGAGGGTTGAGCCAGGTACCCAGTGTTGCACTCACACTGATCAGGCCTCATGCATAAGCCTTGCCGGCAATCTGGCCTGCAGACAGGCCGGCAGACAGGCCTGTAAAGTATCATCAACTTCATCAGCCTATACAACATGTCTTAAAACGAATCCAGGCTATAAATGAACTGTAAATGAACTAACGCTATAATGACTATGAAATTCGTTGGTAGTATCTATCCTTGAGAAACGGCGCCAACTCTCGTTCTTGGTGAACAGTAGATGTTCTTCGGGAGTTTGTTATTGTTTCGTAGCGTAGAGATATCATTTAAACAGTTGACGTTTGGTGACAATATTCGCTTAGTACCTAAATGACATGGCAGTGGTACAGAAGAAAATATTCGAAAACTTAACCACCAGCTATGGGTGATTAAATAAAGCAATCACGGTTTCGGTTGGATTCCCGGCCATAGCTTGGCTTGTATATAAAAAGGCTCGGATCTCAAACCAACTCGTCCAGTAAGGCTTACTTACTGGTTCTCTTCAGTAATGTACTATTAAACTCTCCAAATAGGTACCTACTTCTGAAATGTATTACCACTTTCGCTTTTTCTACGAGTACTTACCTAAAAATTGAACCAATGTTAATATAGCCGGAACAGCATTCGTTCACTATTTCAGATACCCTTTTCTGCAAATAAAGCATACAGATACATAAGTACGAAACAGTTGTTTTATTTCCTATCGTACATATGTTTAAACAACGCTCAGCGGGAATTCACTAGCAGACAATATCGATACTGTATTCAAATTTTAAAAAAAGGGCAGGTGCGTGTCGGGCCAACGCGCAGTGTAGAGTTCCGTAATTGCCTGTCACAACCTGTGACAGTGCATAGATATACATTATATATTACTTCGTAAAGATAGGCCTAGGTAATTTGTCCAATGCGGTGGTCCTAAAAGACCACCGTGCCTTAGTCTGTGACAGGACGCCGTATCGTTCAGCTGTCAGAGTGTGTCAGAGAAAATGCCCAATTTCGCAGTACAGGTGGCGGCACGTAAGTAAAACGCAGTATGAAAAACAACATCATTTTCATACTGCGCATATCCCATCCACGTTTTACTTACATGCCGGCACTTGTAAGGGTTCGGACAGGCTTTGGCTCATGCGACAAGGCGCGATCTAAGACATTCTTTATTTGACCACCGGCGTGTAATATACTATTATTGACACTTACTGTGACTCTGTGTGTGTAATAGTCGTGCTTAGTCTGTCTCTTCGTACACGTTGTAAAACCCCAATAACAGTCCTCCGCAACGAGAATGCTATATGAGTACCAAACTGTTTTGACTTCGTAATCAGTTTTCCTGAAAAATAATTTATATTTCAAGTTAAGAGGGTGCATCCGTGCTGAGCTCGCAACGTTGCATTTTTGGTGATTTTTTGCGATTATTTCACAGAAATTTAATGAAAGTATCAAATATCCGTCTGTAGTGCACTTTGTTTTTAGTGTATTAATGTGTCCAATGCAATGATTAATGGTGATGGACTTTTATTTTCGTATTAAAGCGATAAAATACTATATCTCGTTTGTGTGGTATCAGCTGTTAAAAAAGTATGTGGAATTGGATAACAAATATTCGTATTTTTACGTAATATCGAGCCTGATGGTCACAAAATACATAATGGAACGCTTTTGCCAAAAATGTCAAATACTATGGGAAGTTTGTTGCCGTTTCGTTCCTCAAGGAACTCTGCCAATTTCTTCCATAGTAATTGAGACGTTTACGTGAACTCGTTCGAGACGTTTTACGTTTACGCGAGCGGAAATTTCCACTTCCTGGCTACGGGACGACTTAAATTGTGTACACACTTCGGGCGGTAATAAAGAAAGCATTAAAAACCGGCAAAATGCGAGTCGGACTCGCGCACGAAGGTTCCGTACCAGAAATTTATACTCTTTTGTGTGGGAGCCCCCCTTAATTATTATTATTTTAATTTTAGTGTTTGTTGTTGTAGCCACAATAAAAATACAAAATCTGTGCAAATTTCAACTGTCTAGCTATTACGGTTCTTGAGATCTAGCTCGGCGAGTGGTAGCCATGAAAAAGGGCTAAAATATCACGTTTTTGTATGGGAGCCCTCCTTAATTATTGTTATTATTTTGTTTTTAGTATTTGTTGTTATAGCGGCAACAGAAATACACAATCTGTGAAAATTTCAACTGTAGCTATTACGGTTCTTGAGATACAGCCTGCTGACAGACGGACGGACGGACGGACAGCGAAGTCTTAGTAATAGGGTCCCGGTTTTACCCTTTGGGTACGGAACCCTAAAAAAACACAAGCTCCTGCGATCTCAGACATTTTTTATTTCACCACCCTCTGAATATAATACATATATTATATACCTACTATTAATTTATTGTGTAGAAACGTACACTATACTTCATAAAATTTAGGATGAGAAACCACAACAACATTATATTGCGGTTCGTGAACTGTAATCTCTTAACAATTTGTGCTAGTGTAACAATTGACGATACGCAAATAAATTGACATTAAAACAATTTTATTTTGCGGCTGCCAAACTATTGCACTGTACTATTTGCTAGGTAAGAAATAGTTGACCAGACGCAATATAATGCTATTGTGGTTTCTCATTCTAAATTAAATAAAGTATAGACTCCCTTTACTTACCAGCCTAGTCTGGTGCAAGATAGACAATTTATGTAGCCATTGAAGTCTAAAAACGCGAACAATATAATTATCTTCAGCATTTTTTATATCATTAACTATTACAGCTATTTTATAGTAGTATCAACTCAGTACTGGCAAAAACAATTGCTCAACTTGTTCGCTTTGCTTAATCAGGGTGACCACACGGCATAGAGCTAACCACCTAAATAAATAAAATATATGTCTTGGGACTAGTGGTTTGTGTGGCCTCCCAAGCAGAGGGTCGTGGGTTCGAGCCCGGGCTCGCACTTGGAAACCTGCACACATCTGCGAAGCAATTCAATTGTGTGTGTGAAGTTCCCAGGCCATACTGGGCCCGCGTGGGACATATAGGCTAGAGATGATGATGATGATCTTGGGAAAATTGACACCAATTGACTTAGTCCCAATTTTTTTTTTTTATATTAAAACCGGCAAACGGGCATGCGGTGCACCCGATGGTAAGTGATCACTGCCGCCCATGGACAACCACAGCACCATTGGGGCTGCTAGCGCGTTGCCGGCCATGCAAGAAGTGGTACACTCGCCTCTTAAAGGTACCCATGTCGTAGCCAGTTGGAAAAACCCCAGCCGCCAGCCCATTAAGCAAAGCTGGTAATATGGGTACTAGACAACGAATAAAACTTTTATAGATGAAATACATACTTAAATACATAGGTATTAAACATCCAAGACTCGAGAAATTGTCACACGAGCTAAACGCGAAGGCGATAAACATGCGACCTGAGGCCTTCTTTACTACCGCCCGAGGTATGTACACAATTTATGTCTTTCTCTGACCAGTAGGCTTATTACGTAACTCGCTCGCAATCGCCATCGTGTTCATTTTGATAGTTCTTGTATGAATGTGACAGCTAGCTGATACCGATGCCGATTGTCAGCCCATACATGAACTGTCAAAATGAAGACGATGGTGATCGCGAGCGAGTTACGTAATAAGCTTGCAGGACGTGAAACTTCCCGCCCAGATGGTAAAAGCCCATCGAGGAATGGGCAAAAATTATAGCAATACGTTATAGAACACACACTGTTTTGATTCCACTTTCCATCTATACTACACGCTCACAATCTTGCTAAACGTCGTCTTTGGGTCCTGTTACCTTAGACTCTTTAAGGGATAAATACGTGTTTTATATATGTGTGTATGTATGTAATTTTATCTATTTGGACGACCGAATGGCCTAGTGGTTAAAGAACCTGACTATGAAGCATAAGGTCCCGGGTTCGATCCCCGGTCGGGGCAGATATTTGTATGAAAATACGAATGTTTGTTCTCGAGTCTTGGATGTTTAATATGTATTTAAGTATGTATTTATCTATATAAGTATATTTACCCGTTATCTAGTGCCCATATTACAAGCTTTGCTTAGTTTGGGGCTAGGTCAATTGGTGTAAATTGTCCCAAGATATTTATTATATTTATTAAGTATTTATTTATTTAAAGTACGTATGTTTATCCGTTGCCTGATAATACAAGCTTTGCTCAGTTTGGTACTAATTCAATTTATTTATTTATTTTATTAATTATCATAATATTATGTTACGTTTCTCTGCAAGGATTATCCCAAAAAATAATAAAATGTGGTCAGTCATAAAGACAATGTATCAATTAGAATAGAGATACAACATCCGTTTATATCCACCATTATACCGCTTTTGATAACCGAATAGGCATAAACACAACAAACATAATGCGGCTATTACATTAATTCGAACGTGAAGGCGACGTTCGATGTCTGAATCAGTTTAAATCAAGTTCGGTGATAGCATTCATCACATCATCTCCATTACGCCGTGTCTAAAAATGAATCCAGCGTGATTATCTCGGCGTGTGTTTATCGGTTTCACAGAATACCTTTGTTATTTGTTTTTTAATGAATCAAGAATTTTACTTCTTGATTTTTAATTTTTACTTTACGGTTTCAAATTAATTTCTAAACGACACTGAAAATTAGAACACGGAAAAATCCAAAAAGTAAAACTATGGTCAGGAATCGAACCCGTGGTGCGAGTTGGGTAGGTAGTGTAGCGATATATCGTTTAGTTTGATCTTGAATAAACCAGTATCTCGAGGTTGCTTGTTTCTTTTATTCCGATTTCTCGGCATTTAACACGTGCAAAACACATTATCTGGGTCAGATCAGGCCTGTATTATATTGAAAGTTCTTGAGCGGGCTGTAAGTTCCCACGCGGGCCCAGAGCAGAGTTTCGCTTTGACCAGTAGAGACTTTATACAACTCTACTATAGACCAATGTTATTTAAGGTACGAACTTAACTTAGGGACCTTTTACATCCCTTTTATAAAATGTATTAATTGTTTATAAGTAAGTTAAGTAGAATTTAAGTACCATTGTAAATCTATTTTATTTTGAAAAAATGACTTTCTGCCAATTTTCTTGCGCCGCATTCTTCTTGGCAATGATGGTCTTTCCGAATGCGCGGTAGATTGAAAAAAAGACATGTAAGAGAGCCCTTGGCGGCCTATTTGCAAAATAAACTTTTGACTTTAACACACTAATGAATTGCTTGGCACTACAATCAAGTCCTCCAATACAGCCGATCATTCAAAAATATCATAGACCTTATTTTCAGTTACGTAAGAAGCGTGTTTAGATATTTTTAAGCAGTTGGCTGCATATAATATTGAAGAACTCACCTGTACATGTATGCTCACGATGATTTTCTTCGTCGCCCAGGCAGTGCCGTAAATAGGGCGGTGCCCACGGTGCCCAGGCACAGGGCTAGACTCTGGGTGGCGCAAGAATGGTCAGAACAGGCAGGACTAGGTATTATATTTTTTTGGTATTCTCCTGATAAGTTCTGCTGCGCAGTTATAGAAGCTCGCACAGGGCGCAGAAAAGGCTATTTACATGTCCATGATGATCTGCTTACAAGGCTTAAGGATCAAACCACTAGGCACTAGGTACGTAGCAGTGTAAAAGCCGCTTTAGGCTGTTTTCTCTTGACTGCGCCGTCCTATGTAAATGACGGTAAAGTCCTGAAAGTAATGTTGACAGCACAAAAAAACGTTCACTAGGGTTGCAAATTTTAAAATAAAAACTTTTTAAGAAGTTGGACAAAATCTAAGCTAGTCTAAGCTTCGCTTCGTTTCATAAAACCCCGCTCGTGTCTTAGCGCCTCTTTTTATGCACTAGCCGCATAAATAACTATTTTAAAGTTATTACAATGATTCATTAAATTATGGGAATCTATCCCGTTGTTTATTTTCTTGATCTTATGGAACGCGCTACTTTGTTAAATTCACTATTTTAACCAAGATTGTATTTAATCAAATCTTAAAAGTCAATTTTAATCTTCTTCCCTTGCTCGGTATATGTAGATCCAATAATTCAATAACACAGGTCTGCCAGCAAAATAATATTAAAAATGACCTTTAAAAAATTGAGCTCTCACACTAAAACGACTTCGGATTTTTAATTATATGTTTATTTGTGATTTCTAAAGGAATAGGGAAACCTGCGCTGCAGCGAACTCTCATACATTAGCTATAGTATACAAAGAACGAGAAGTACTTGCGGTTTAAATAAAATTGAAACATAATTGTTATTTTTCATTTAATTTTAACAAAACATTTATTAAACACCAAACAATCGATCATAAAATAAATTAGAAGCGTTTATTTCCCACCAAAACCTAAGAAAGGTAGCAATATCTTGCGGTATATTATCATAATGTATTAAATATCGGTACTATAGTCCATTCGAATCCATTTTAAAGCGTTTGTAAACAAACAAAAATCTCCCAAGTTCATACAAAATTTTAACATAATAATTTTAGTATAATAGGGAATATTCATGATCTGTTTCATGTCTTATATAATTAATAATAAAAATAATCGAGATATAAGCTTTCAAACATTTGTCTATATCTCTTTGTAGAAAAACGGTATTTTAATTTAAACTTATACGGGCGTTGTGACAAATGACGTCACGTCATTATATTGAGTCTCTCTAGACGCTGACTAATTAGTAATTTCTAAACGACGCTGAAAATTAGAACACAGAAAAATCCGAAAAGTAAAGCTATGGCCGGGAATCGAACCCGGGTCCTCGTCATTCCGTGACAAATTAGTAGTTTAAAACTTTCAAAATAGAACTACCGTGAGACTGAATCATAATTACACAAGCGGATAACTCACGTATAAAAGTCGAGTGATGCTCGACATTTGTTTCCGACTAGTTCGTAGTCCTTCCTCTTGGAAACATGACTTTTATACCTGAGTTATCCGCTTGTGTAATTATAGCTTAAAACTCTTATATTTTCCCTATTGCTTGACTGATATTAATTTTAATTTCACTTTTTCTAATCTTTTTTACGAAATTTTCATATTTTACTAAGAAATGTGATATTTTTTAATGCATACTTAAGTAATTCCTATTGTTTTAAAATTTCATGTCATGAGGAACCAGCATACAATGTGTGATTTCGTGAGCATTTAGATGAAATTGGTTTCTTTACAAAGATGTCAAAATAGATTGCAATGGAGAACACACCAATATCGAAGTATCAACACTGTCTCTGGTTGTATAATATCATATTTCTATCTATAGAGTAGTTTTGATACTAAGTATCTTCTTTTCTGTTTGTGCAGGATAACATCATTTCATAGTTCTGGCCGCGGCCTGATGTATTCTTTACTTTGACACTTTCAGCAGTTTCCGAAGAAGTACCTGTGGGAGACAATATTGCAAATGAATGAAACTATAAAGATCCCTTTTGCCACTGTTTATTTCCCGGATAGGCGACTACTTTTCCACTTGCTGCGATCCTGTCATTTTTCACCTCATCCACATTCATCAATCTCGTCATTCATGGTACTCTTAACCTGACCTATTGTTAAAACGTCCACAATTTAGTCACGGAACGTCCGTCTATGCTTTCCCACCCCTGCATTCCCAAATCTGCATTGCGGAGGTGCCGCGAAAACGGAACCCCGGTCGTGGTCGTGGTGCGTCGCGGTGACACCGAGTGCTCCCGTAAGCGTAACGCCTTACAAAGATTTCTTCGACCGTATAGAGAATCCATGTGGTTTTTAGTGGGTATGCCTGCCGTCGCGGGAGAGCCCCACATGCCCCCGATAACCCCGTGCCGGGCGGATGCATAAGGCACATTTTCCACACCACAAACAAAGCCTTTACCACCCCAAAGCACCACTTCACACCCGTCATTATGACTGCGTAACCCTAAAAAGATTGTTATCTTAAGAAAAGTTACCAACCGTCCACTGCATTGTTTCTGAGACTACATCTTCTTGATCTACAGTTAGTGATGCAACAGTATAGCATCAGACAAAGTACAGCAATTATAATGACAATAACAGATATAACTGCATATGTCCATGGTGATTGTGTCCTGGAAACAAGTATTTTTACTTTAGAAGAGACAATAAAAGAAGTAGCTGTTAAAGTTTGAAAGGACTTCATCCTAAAAGAGACGCTATCATATTTTTGACCCGGCTAGCACGAGAGCGCGCGAGAGCCGCGTCGCGCGCGAGATAGACTATCCGTCTCTTTCTAGAACGAACAGTATGAAAAAGACGGGGAATCAATCTCGCGCGCGACGCGACTCTTGTGCGCTCTCGTGCTAGACGTGTTGTCAAGATTGTTCATAAACTGTTATGTTATACTCGTAATTTGCCTATTTGTATTGGTCTGGGTGTGCTTTTTGTAAATTTTCTCAGAATTATTCATTCGTTTCGGTTGGCGTCACATTTCTAACCTAACCTATGGAGTTTCTAACTTAGGCAACGATTATGTTCAGCATGCTATGTAACTACCTAGGAGTATATCAATTAAATTTCGAACAAGCATGTCCTAAGTATGCAAGATTTTTGATATTTTTTCTTACCAACTTTCATTGCCTGTTATCGTGTTATCGTTGTCATCGTTACCGATCAAAGTTGTATTTCCTGCCCTGGATCTGTTATTATCATAATTTAAACTATCGTTAGCATTTTCAGCATCAGCCATATTCATAATGGTCGTAAAATCATCGTGTCCGTTCAATGTTGAAGAATTATTCGGTTCATTAGTTTTGGTTATTTCTTTTAAACAGATTGTTCGTTCACATTTTTGAGAATTAATACATTCTTTGCCATCAACAGTGACATGTTTAGCTACATAATATTCTTCACATTCGCATTTTTCCGGCTCATTGCATTTACCTTCACAAATACCGCAATCGGGTACACAAGTGCCATTATTTTCATCAATTTTGTACCCAATTACACACTTGCAAGTATTAATAGCTTCGCATGTTCCGTTACCACAGTCCAAGTCACATTTTGGCACGCAAACTGGCACTTTGCTCTCATCTGCTACATACCCTGTTTCGCATTTGCATAAATTAGGTGTTATACAGATGCCATTGCCACATCTATTTTCACATTTTGGTACACATAATGGCGCGTTGTTCTTATCAACCATGTAGCCTGATTTACACTTGCAAACGTTAGGTGCTATGCAAGTACCATTTCCACATTCAATGTCGCACTTTGGTGTGCATTTTGGGGTACTAATTCCTTCAGCTTCATATCCTGAAGTACAATTGCAAACATTGGGTGCTATGCAAGTACCATTTCCACATTCAATGTCGCACTTTGGTGTGCATTTTGGGGTACTAATTCCTTCAGCTTCATATCCTGAAGTACAAATGCAAACATTGGGTGCTATGCAAGTACCATTTCCACATTCAATGTCGCACTTTGGTGTGCATTTTGGAAAATTGTTTCCATTATTTTCATAGCCTGAAGTACAGTTACAAACATTGGGTGCTATGCAAGTACCATTTCCACATTCAATATCGCACTTTGGTATACATTTTGGAGAACTAATTCCTTCAGCTTCACATCCTGAAGTACAATTGCAAATATTGGGTGCTATGCAAGTACCATTTCCACATTCAATGTCGCAATTTGGTGTGCATTTTGGAGCACTAATTCCTTCAGCTTCATATCCTGAAGTACAAATGCAAACATTGGGTGCTATGCAAGTACCATTTCCACATTCAATATCGCACTTTGGTGTGCATTTTGGAAAACTGTTTCCATTATTTTCATAGCCTGAAGTACAGTTACAAACATTGGGTGCTATGCAAGTACCATTTCCACATTCAATGTCGCACTTTGGTGTGCATTTTGGAAAACTGTTTCCATTATTTTCATAGCCTGAAGTACAGTTACAAACATTGGGTGCTACGCAAGTACCATTTCCACATTCAATATCGCATTTTGGTGTGCATTTTGGAATACCGTTTCCATTATTTTCATAGCCTGAAGTACAATAACAAATATTGGGTGCTATGCAAGTACCATTTCCACATTCAATGTCGCACTTTGGTGTGCATTTTGGAGCACTAATTCCTTCAGCTTCATATCCTGAAGTACAAATGCAAACATTGGGTGCTATGCAAGTACCATTTCCACATTCAATATCGCACTTTGGTGTGCATTTTGGAAAACTGTTTCCATTATTTTCATAGCCTGAAGTACAATTACAAACATTGGGTGCTATGCAAGTACCATTTCCACATTCAATTTCACACTTTGGTGTGCATTTTGGAAAACTGTTTCCATTATTTTCATAGCCTGAAGTACAGTTACAAACATTGGGTGCTATGCAAGTACCATTTCCACATTCAATATCGCATTTTGGTGAGCATTTTGGAATACCGTTTCCATTATTTTCATAGCCTGAAGTACAGTTACAAACATTGGGTGCTATGCAAGTACCATTTCCACATTGAATGTCACACTTTGGTGTGCATTTTGGAGAACTGATTCCTTTGGCTTCATAGCCTGAAGTACAATTACAAACATTGGGTGCTATGCAAGTACCATTTCCGCATTCAATGTCGCACTTTGGTGTGCATTTTGGAAAACTGTTTCCTTTATTTTCATAGCCTGAAGTACAATTACAAACATTGGGTGCTATGCAAGTACCATTTCCACATTCAATGTCGCACTTTGGTGTGCATTTTGGGGAAGTCATTCCTTGAACGCCGAAACCTGTGTCACATTCACACACATTCGGTGCCGTGCAAGTACCGTTACCACAAGGAATATCACATTTTGGTTCACATGTACCTGTAATAAGAATTACCAATAAAAATTAATGCAACATATCATCTACACTTAGGGACATATTTAGCGGAACAAAAAAAGTTAGCAAAACGCATACTTAATGCTTGACCAGAAAAAAAATAGTTATACCTACATTTTTTTGTGTTCCGCTAAATATGTATATGTATGTATATGCTATGTATAGGTCTGTCGTCCTGTCCATGATTCTTATATGTAGCTGGTTTTCTTTTTAGGCATGTGTGTATGTGTCTATTTATATCTCCATTTATTATAAATGTGTTTCATGTATAATGTATTATGTATTGTATGTGTATTAGTATGTATGTATTTTCACTACTTAGGTATATTAATATGTACTAAATTGCACCACCTGCTCAGATCTGTTCTTTTCTCCGGTCCGTTATGGTTGCCTGGTAGAGATCGCTCTGTAGCGATAAGGCCGCCTATTGTTACCTTATTACTTCTGTATACCTTTTTCTGTTTTGATTGTTATATGTGGTGTTCAATAAAGAGTTATTGTATTGTATTGTATTGTATGTCCCTGAGTGTATATCAAAGGTCTAAACGTATAAGGTGTTTCAAAATGATTATGGAATATTACAGTAGAGGATTGGGTTAGTCGAATAAATACTTCTGTCACCATGTCGTCGGTCCACCTAGTGGGAGGTGTGCCAACACTGCGTCCCTACTGCGACCCTAAACTTACCATTTTGAAACGAATAGCCTGAGTCACACTCGCATTTACTTGGAGCGACGCAAGTGCCATGCCCACAGTTCCCACACGTGGGCAAGCAGTTATGGGGTGAGGCCAAGTCAACCCTGTAGCCTTCATGACATTCACACATGTCGGGTTTAGTGCAGAAGCCATTTTTGCAACGTGGGAAACACACAGGGATGCAGTTCAATCTGTAAGGTATTAAAGTTCATTGACCCATGAGAATCGGTCAAGTGCGAGTCTGACTAAACTAAAGGTTCCGTTCACAGAACGAATGATAAAAGGATCATTAGTTGTTTCGTTTATTTTTATATTACATGCTTTTATTTAACTTGTGAATATGCATGTATGTTTTTCCAGGTGGAATCTTACATAATAATACCTATATAGTGACATCCGTCTTACACTTTGCGGGTGGTAGGGCCTTGTGCAAAGTCCGTCCGGATCGCTACCACCATCTTACTCGCTAATCCTGCCGCAAAGCAGCAGTGCTTGCGCTGCTGTGTTCCGGTGTGGAGAGTAAGACAGCCGGGGAAATTACGGGCACAAGAGGCATTTCATCTAAGTCCTCTAGGTTGGCTCGCATCTGCAATCCCTCCGAGGTTGCGGGTGTCTATGGGCAGTGGTGATTGCTTACCATTAGGTGACCCACTTGCTCGTTTTCCTTCCTATTCACATAAAAAATAGAATGATACATGCTTTTATTTAACTTGTGAATATGCATTTGTATGTTTTTCCAGGTGGAATCTTACATAATATTATATAGTGACATCCGTCTTACACAAATTTTATATACACAAAATTTCAACACAATCGGATGAAAATATCTGCTTCAAAATTGAGCGGCCAAATTCCATCAAGATTCCTATTTTCATTCCGCTTTCCACCTATACGCCCACAATCACGCTCAACGTGGCCTTTAGGTTTACCGCAAGCTCTGCCTACCCCGTAAGGGATGAAGACGTGATTTGTGTGTTTGTATGTGTTCACAACTTAGGACGAGAACCATAAAAATTAATTGTTAATATGACTAATTAACTAAAATACCCTTATCGCCCATTGTATTATTTTAGAATATTTAAATTAATTAAACATCGATAAGTTAAATTAGTTCAGTTACCGATAAGTTCCACAACCTCATAACACCGACCGACCACTTAACTGAGTCCTCGCCCGCGCGGCACAGGGGCGCGGGGTAGGCGACAAAGGGGGCCGAGAGAGGTGCGGGCGGCAGACGCACTACCTACTACTACTAATTGTTCTGGTCGGCAGGCTTATTACGTAACTCGTTCGCGATCACCATCGTCTTCATTTTGACAGTTCATGAATGGGCTGACAATTTTGACATCGGAATCAGCTAGCTGTCACATTCATACAAGAACTGTCAAAATGAACCCGATGGCGATTGCGAGCGAGTTACGTAATAAGCTAGCTGGTCTGGGAGCAAACAAAACTTAGAATGTTCCAGTTGCTTCCCTTCCCGCGCAGATGGCAAAGCCTATCGAGAGAATGGACTAAAATCTTAGAATTCATGTTATAGGCGAATGCGGTTAAGAATACCACATTTAGCATGATTGTGGGCGTAATGGTGGAAAAGGGAATCAGAATAGTGATGGGTTGCTAGCTGCATCGCCTATAACATTACTTTTAAGATTTTCGCCCGTTCCCTCGATGGGCTTTTACCTGCGCGGGAAGAGAAGCATCTGGTAAATTCCATGTTTTTAGGATTCCGTACCTCGAAAGGAAAAAAACGGAACCCTTATAGGATCACTTTGTTGTTTGTCCGTCCGTCCGTCTGTCAAGACCCTTTTCTCAGAAATGCGTGGAGGTATCAAGCTGAAATTTATATCAAATACGTCCCTTGGAACTGTGAAAAAATCAAACTTCTAAGCCAACGCAATCAAAGATACAGCTGTTTATGCCGCAAATTTCCGCAAATTTTCGAAACTCGCAAGGGAATCAAAACCTACAGGGCACTTCCCGTGAACTAAGAATCTTGAACAAATTTTGGTACGAAGCAACGTCTCATAGCACAGATAAAGGGAAAATTGCGAAAACCGTAAATATGTATGTATATCTGTATATATCGAAGACCGATATAAGGGTATGCCCGCCAAAAATTTTACATTTGAGAAAAAGTCAGTGTCCCACTCACTTAAATTATTATAACTTTCATGTGTTTTTGTTTTATAATGAATTTTAAAGGTTTATCTGATTTGCAGTTCTTTTTATACATATATAAATTTAATTTAAGTAGATTAACGTTTCCTGTTAATTTTAATACAACAATATACAAAGGGTTCATTTTCGCGTTCATACAAAAATTGTGTCCCACTGCGACATCGCACAGATCGAAGTCAGAAAATATATACAATTTCATTCGCAAATCTATAAATTCGGAATGGCTAACGTTCTTCACTAAATTTGAATTATTTTAATAAAATAGCGCAATAAAGTGTGTTAAGTAACGTCAAACATTTGTCTCACTTTTCGTTCCCGTGCGTTACTTCACGTATGTTATCATGTTACTGTGAAAATAAGAAGAATCCAGGAAATACATTCATTGGGTCCGGCAACACCCACACTACAGGTTGTCCAACTACGGAAGTAATCCGCCATTTCGTTTAAGACAAAATGAAACAACAACCTGGCCAGCGTTTTTGTTCCATTATTATTTTACGTTTTGGGCAGTAAATATCCATAGTAAGAACACAAGTTGATGCATAATTATAAACTGTAGATGTGAGTTGACTATTCCTTTAACGAATAGAGTTATTCAGTGCTTTCTAACTTCAAAACTCACCGAATGTAAATTGTTTAATGTTATGTCCACAGCATTTTTGATTCACGAATGATACCATTTGTTACTATATGCGTTACGTAACATTCGTGATCTGTTATTAAGCTGAGTGTGCACTATTGTACTCCTAATATTATTATATAGGTACTATTATTATTTCAAATTAAAACGAGCATTGTATAGGCTGATGATGATAATGATGTGAACATTATTATTGCAATGACTGAACATCCTTTCCATTTATTTCGGAGGCATTTGTTCAGCAGTTGGACGTCTTCGGGCTGATGATGATGATGATGATGATAGAAATCTCTGTCATGTACTCTGGGCTTTACAAATTTCACGTGTGTTACCTTCACGATCGTTACCGTACAATTTTTGGCGGCCATACCCATAAAGTGACCCCACACTGCGTACATTTTGCTTTGGAGCAGGGCTCTGCTTACACTCGTTTATAGATAATATAGATAAATAAATAAATATCATGGGACAAATTACACCAATTGACCCAGTCCCAAGCTAAGCAAAGCTTGTACTATGGGTACCAGGCAACGGATAAACGACTGAAACGAAATTTTGACGACCGAATGGCCTAGTGGTTAGAGAACCTGACTATGAAGCTTGAGGTCCCGGGTTCGATCCCCGGTCGGGGCAGATATTTGTATGAAAATACGAATGTTTGTTCTTGAGTCTCGGATGTTTTAATATGTATTTAAGTATGTATGTATCTATATAAGTATGTTTATCCGTTGTCTAGTGCCCATATAACAAGCTTTGCTTAGTTTGGGGCTAGGTCAATTGGTGTTAATTGTCTCAAGATATTTATTATTTATTTATTAAACATACCTACATATAGATAATGGTACGGAACCCTTGATTGGCTAAGCTGTGGTAGACTTACGTGTCATAACTTCCACCGGAGTGACTATAGCCGGAGCAGCAGGTCGAGGTAGTTTCCTGTACCGCCGTCTGAAAGTATTCATCATCATCACCAGCCTACATACTACAGCCTCCAGTCCCACTGCTGGACACAGGCCTCCTCACAATGACAGGGCTTGGGCTGTAGTTCCCACGCGGGGCCAGTGCGGATTGGTAACTTCACACAGCATTGAATTGCTTCGCGGGTGTGTGCAGGTTTCCTCGCGATGATTTCCTTCAAATTGAAATGTAATTTCGCACATAAATTCCGCAAAACTCAGAGGTGCAAGGGATTCGAACCCACGTCCCTCTGCTTGAGAGGCCATAGTTAGGTCTCACCATTAGGCTACCGCGGCTTAAATGTCCCAATTGCATACATTGACAGATGAAAAATCATTTATTGCTTGTGTTTGTATAACTCTCTATTGTACTCTTTGTTGTTTTGAGTTGTTACCGTAATCCACCGCACGCTCCACTCAGACCGTATTCGGCTCTTGGTGCATCTCCGTCCGAACCAGCATTTGTCCCAATAAGTCTCTCTGTGTGTAAATTCATACCGTTGTGGCACATTTTTCTGGGTCCTGAAAAGACAGTGCTTCAAATAACACTTAGCCTTATTTAGGTACATTGACGTCCGTTCGGTAAGTTTGTAACAGAAAAAAATCTACACACACAAAATTGGTGATCGCTTACCATCAGGTGACCCACTTGCTCGTTTGCCTTCCTATTCGCATAAAAAAATAAAAAAAATAAAAAAAATAAAAAAAAAAAAATTGTGTTGGTCCTTTGAATTGGTCCAGTTTTGTACGCCATAAAATACGCATCGTAAAACTCGCTTCTGGGCTTAACTAAAAAAATATTTTATTTGAATTGTGCCACTGTTGTATAGGCCAGCGAAATTACGTCTATATCCCTAACGGCGTAGACATAGCCTTAAGTAACAAGACCTAAAAGCCACGGCCAATGGTTGTAGGCGTATAGGTGGAAAGGGGAATCACAATACACACCACATACAAGCGAGTCCTGTAAAGTCTAAAAAAGGACTCCGCTGTCCGTTCGTCTGTCTGTCTATGTTTCCGTCTGTCACTCTGTATCTCATGAGCCGTGATAGCTGGACAGTTGAAATTTTCACAGATAATGTGTTTTTGTGTTGCCGCTAGAACAACAAATACTAAAATTGCTATATTTTTATGTCTGTCTATGTAAGTCCAATATAAAATGCTTTTATACTGTATAAATATATTTTGCTTAGGAGCAGGGCTCTGCTAACATTGGAATTATTATTGACATCGCGAATTTTTTAAGGTACAAAACCTTAAAAAACATTTTCCTGTACTTACCAGTATCGCATAGTGCAAATTTGACAGTTGACATTGCAAACTAGACCTAGTGTTAATAGCGCTAGCATGCGTTTTATCAACATATTTATTACTGATTAAGAAAATTTGGTTGTTTATTGGTTTGACTGTGTCCAAGTCACCACAATAACTGTCAGTACATAAAATTGACATAACATGGATGCTGCGCAAGCGAGGGTGACCATAAATACAAATGAAAAGAAAATTAATAAATACAATATTTAAAAAATTTTTTTTTTTTTCAGGTACTAAAGTACTTGAACGGGGTCGTTGTGCATAATATTAGGTATGATATGATACAAGTAAGTTCTGATTTTTTATTTATTTATTATAAAATGACAAATCTATCATTACAGGTACCTTAACCAAATGCGATAGACAAGGCAGTAAATTAAACAATGGGCGTTACAATAATCACATTAATAAGTCATTATGGAAATAATAATTATAAAATTAATAACATATCAATGTCAGCAATAGAAAAATAAAATAATAATAAAAAAATAAGATTCAGATTCATTTTATTTATTGCATTTTATTTAAGACTTGTATAATAAATATTGTCATTTCATTGCTATTAAAACACCATTAAAAAGGAGAAAATAATTTACCAATAAAATCATGCGTCCCTAACACAATAAAAACATAATGGCCTTTGCGAAATCATTCGAAGAGCATGTAAAAATATCCAACTCCAACTCTAGCCCATCCCTATCAATAGCCCGAATAGCCCTCGATAGTGGCGCCTCTCGCAGCAGCTTTGTTCGAGCCCAGGGCACCGCCAAGATTTTGAGACGTTTTGCTCTATAGTCATTTTAGAACTGAGGCATTTTTCTTCTTGACCCTATTAGGTACCTAAATACGTTTTAGGTATCTATTACTCCACAGTCATTTTACGTTTTAGGCATTGTGATCATATAGGCTTTAAGCATGGATATTTCCTTTTGTATTTTTCTTAAAATTTTGTAATTATGGATGATGCTTTTCATATTTTATGGTCCATGCGAACAAAGTCACATGTCAAAGCTAGTTTCAAATAAAATAATGTACTTACGCATCCAATATGATAGTACTTCAAAAACCTCGTTGTTTTTATCCCGGTTCAGCGTTTTTGTCATAAAATAATGTTTCTGTCAAAGATTTCATTTTTGGTACAAGCTTTTTTTTGTGACCTTACTTGTATTGGCACCAATCCTACATGTGTACCAAATATCAAGTCAATTGAACCAACCGCTCTAGAGTTCCCTCCTGCGGAGACGATCCAGTAGGCTTATTGTCTAACTCGCTCGCAATCGCCATCGTGTTCATTTTGACAGTTCATGTATGGGCTGGCAATTGGCATCGGAATCAGCTAGCTGTCACATTCATACAAGAACTGTCAAAATGAACACGATGGCGATTGCGAGCGAGTTAGACAATAAGCCTACTGGCTGGGTTATACCGCTACACCGCCCATAGCAGGTGAGTACTAAGCCTTCGAATTTTTTTTATCTGTACCAGCTGTCACGTGCGACAAATGTGTGTAAATAAATGTTTCTCTCTATCTCTATCTCTCTCTCTCTCTCTCACACACACACACACACACACACACACTCACTCTCTCACGTACCCTTGTTAGTCCTATGCGAATTTAAAAGTAAACATAAAAATCAAGAAGTAAAATTCTTGATTCATTTGATAGGTAGTACCTAAATAATTGGGTGTTTAGTGAATCTAACCCAACCTGCTGCAATGTGCCGGAACGATTCTAGAAGACCTTGTACCATCATCATCATCATCTCCAGCCTATATACGTCCCACTGCTGGGCACGGGTCACCTCTCAGAATGAAATGTATGAATGAGAGGGCTGGGCTATCGTTCCCACGAGGGTCCAGTGCGGATTGTTCACTTCACACACAACACTGAATTGCTTCACAGGCATTTAACTTTATCCTGATTTTTACTCAAGCGTTGACATCCACTGAACTCTGATTTATCAATTAAACAGTAACTTTATGACGAATCCTAACATCCGCTGCTGTTATGCCGACTATGATAACCAAATAGTTATAAATACATTTATTGGCTGGCGCAGTGTCAGTGAACGTAACAACCATAGCTAGAACTTCTTAGTCGTTACACTCTTCACAAGTCGCCGTCTAGACTGAGCCTTTATTTCGGTCATTCTCAAGATTAGTGTTCTTGGACGAGAGAGAGTTTTAATTTGATAAAGATTCTGCAAGAGATTTTAATTTGCCAGGAAACTAACTGCATATTAGTTGACATTTAATAAGAAAAGATTGGTCGACAAGATCCTCATCACTCTTTGCGGAATTCGTCAGAAAATTTGAATTCCGTCCAGTCATTTTCGTACATTAAGAGTGCAGTGTCGTCAGCGTCGGTGAAAATGTCACAATCAGCGATATTAATTAGGCCAAGATCGTTTATATAGCCCAGGAAAAGTACGGGGCCTAATGTGCTTCCCTGTGGTATGACAAATATTATCTATTATCTCATCACTTCTGTACAGACAGTGTATCATCAGATAATGTCAAATTTATTGTATAAATTATATCTAAGCTTCCATTGTTTTATCTGTATTTAGATTCAATGTCAGATTAACACTAAATCTAATCCTATTCTTTACTTCTTGCTAAAAGGCATAGTTAGTTCAGAGGTAACAAGGAAATTATACTCAAGGAAAAAACGGCATGGGGTTTAATTAACAACATTATTTAATTATTTACCTTAGTTAAATATTTTAACAATATAGTAATTACATTACATTAAGTTATATTTTATTTTATACAACCAAATATTGTTGATCGCTATCGCGATATATTGTTGAGCGCTGTCGTTTCTACGGCATGCGACGGTAAAACTGAAACAAAAAATATATTGAATATCAAATTACTTTTGACGACGTGGTTGGTTTAGTTGGTAGTGAACTTTCTGCAAAGCAAGCGTCCCGGGTTCGAATCCTGGTAAGGGCACATAATATATTTGTGTGATGAGCACGAATATTAGTTCTTGTGTCATGGATGTTTCTATCTATTTAAGTATGTACCGACGACGGGCTTGTAGCATCTGCGCGAGAAAATAAGCAACAGGTACATTCTATTTCTTTCCTTTTCTCCCAGACATGACCAACAGGAAATAATTGATTATCTTTATTTATCTGTTAGGTATAAACAAACATTAAAAATGCCAAAACAAAAACAAAACAAAGTCGTGGCAGCCTAGTGGTTTGACCTGTGGCCTCTCAAGCGTCGTGGCTTCGAATCCCGGGCTCGCACCTCTGAGTTATTCGGAATTTATGTGCGAAATTACATTTGAAATTTACCATGAGCTTTTCGGTGAAGGAAAAAATCGTGAGGACACCTGCACCCATCTGCGAAGCAATTCAATGGTGTGTGAAGTTCCCAATCCGCACTGGGCCCGCGTGGGAACTATAGCCCAAGCCCTGAGAGGCTTGTGCCCAGCAGTGGGACGTATATAGGCTAGGGAAGCTCTGCTTAGTTTGGGACTGGGTCAATTGGTGTAATTGTCCCATGATATTTATTTATTTAGATGAACAAACGTTAAAAATGCGCTTACCGTAACTGCTGGACTTATGGCGTTTGTAAAGCAAGTAGCTTATCCCGATAACCACGCCGGCGAGTCCCAACGACGAAAACAAATAGATGGCGACATTCTCCCCGGACGAAGACTGCGCTCTGAAAAGATAAAGAAGTTTTATACATACACTAGCTTCTGCCCGCGACTTCATCCGCGTAGAATTAGATTGAAGAACTGATGTTGATAGTTATATTCTGCAATCATTTACGTTGCGACTCTAGGAAGCTACGACCTCTGACATTTTTACCACTATCCCGCGGGAATTGTGCAATTTTCGAGGATAAAAAGTAGCCTATGTTTTAATCTAGGTTACCAGGTATCTTCGCTCTAAGTTTTATCCAAATCCGTCCAGTTGTTTTAGCGTGAAGAAGGAACAAACATACACACTCACTCACATCACATTGTCACAAACTTTCGCATTTATAATATTAGTAGGAAAGTAGGATACATACCGTCACGCCTCTTTCCCACAGTGGTAGGCTGAGACTACTTTGTTCCACTTGCTACGATCCTGACACCTTTTTCGCTTCATCCACATGACATTCATTAATCTCTTCATACATGCTCGTCGGTTTCGGGTACTCTTGACCTGACCTTTTTTCAAAGGTGTAAAGGTGCTTGATTGTTCCGATACTCACGACTGGGGTCTCAGACCGGGTGGTGCCGTTGCCGCAGCGGGTGCCGCGGAGCCTGCGCCGGCAGAGGGTTCTGCAGAGCCTGCGCCGGCAGAGGGTTCTGCGGAGCCTGCACCGGCAGCGGGTGCTGCGGAGCCTGCGCCGGCAGCCGGTGCTGCAGAGCCTGCGTCAGCAGCGGGTGCTGCCGAGCCTGCACCAGCAGCGGGTGCTGCAGAGCCTGCGCCAGCAGCGGGTGCTGCCGAGCCTGCACCAGCAGCGGGTGCTACCGAGCCTGCGTCAGCAGCGGGTGCTGCCGAGCCTGCGCCAGCAGCGGGTGCTGCGGAGCCTGTGCTCGAAGCGGGTGCTGCGGAACCTCCGCCGGCGGCGGGTGCTGCGGAGCCTCCGCCGGCGGCGGGTGCTGTGGAGCCTGCGCTGGCGGCGGGTGCTGCGGAGCCTGCGCCGGCGGCGGGTGCTGTGGAGCCTGCGCCAGCAGCGGGTGCAGCGGAGTTTCCGCCGGCAGTGGGTGCTGTGGAGCCTGTGCCAGCAGCGGGTGCTGCCGAGCCTGTGCTAGCAGCGGGTGCTGCAACGGGTGCTGTGGAGCCTGTGCTCGAAGCGGGTGCTGCGGAGCCTGCGCCGGCGGCGGGTGCTGCGGAGCCTGCGCCTGCGGCCGGTGCTGCGGAGTCTCCGCCGGCAGCGGGTGCCGCGGTGCCTGCGCCAGCAGCGGGTGCAGCGGAGCCTGCGCCAGCAGCGGGTGCAGCGGAGCCTGCGCCAGCAGCGGGTGCAGCGGAGCCTGCGCCAGCAGCGGGTGCAGCGGAGCCTGCACCAGCAGCGGGTGCAGCGGAGCCAGCGCCAGCAGTGGTTGCAGCGGAGCCTGCGTCAGCAGCGGGTTCTACGGAGCCTGCGCCAGCAGCGTGTGCTGCGGAACCTGCGCCAGCAGCGGGTGCAGCGGAGCCTGCGCCAGCAGTGGGTGCAGCGGAGCCTGCGCCAGCAGCGGGTGCAGCGGAGCCTGCGCCAGCAGCGGGTGCAGCGGAGCCTGCGCCAGCAGTAGTTGCAGCGGAGCCTGCGCCAGCAGCGGGTGCAGCGGAGCCTGCGCCAGCAGCGGGTGCAGCGGAGCCAGCGCCAGCAGCGGTTGCAGCGGAGCCTGCACCAGCAGCGGGTGCAGCGGAGCCTGCGTCAGCAGCGAGTTCTACGGAGTCTGCGCCAGCAGCGGGTGCAGCGGAGCCTGCGTCAGCAGCGGGTGCAGCGGAGCCTGCGCCAGCAGCGGGTGCAGCGGAGCCTGCGCCAGCAGCGGGTGCAGCGGAGCCTGCGCCAGCAGCGGGTGCAGCGGAGCCAGCGCCAGCGGCTGTTGCAGCGGAGCCTGCACCAGCAGCGGGTGCAGCGGAGCCTGCGTCAGCAGCGGGTTCTACGGAGCCTGCGCCGGCAGCGTGTGATGCGGAGCCTGCGCCAGCAGCGGGTGCAGCGGAACCTGCGCCAGCAGCGGGTGCAGCGGAGCCTGCGCCAGCAGCGGGTGCAGCGGAGCCTGCGTCAGCAGCGGGTTCTACAGAGCCTGCGCCGGCAGCGTGTGCTGCGGAACCTGCGCCAGCAGCGGGTGCAGCGGAGCCTGCGCCAGCAGCGGGTGCAGCGGAGCCTGCGCCAGCAGCGGGTGCAGCGGAGCCTGCGCCAGCAGTAGTTGCAGCGGAGCCAGCGCCAGCAGCGGTTGCAGCGGAGCCTGCACCAGCAGCGGGTGCAGCGGAGCCTGCGTCAGCAGCGGGTTCTATGGAGTCTGCGCCGGCAGCGTGTGCTGCGGAACCTGCGCCAGCAGCGGGTGCAGCGGAGCCTGCGCCAGCAGCGGGTGCAGTGGAGCCTGCGCCAGCAGCGGGTGCAGCGGAGCCTGCGCCAGCAGCGTGTGCAGCGGAGCCAGCGCCAGCAGTAGTTGCAGCGGAGCCTGCGCCAGCAGCGGGTGCAGCGGAGCCTGCGCCAGCAGCGGGTGCAGCGGAGCCTGCGTCAGCAGCGGGTTCTACGGAGTCTGCGCCGGCAGCGTGTGCTGCGGAACCTGCGCCAGCAGCGGGTGCAGCGGAGCCTGCGCCAGCAGCGGGTGCAGCGGAGCCTGCGCCAGCAGCGGGTGCAGCGGAGCCTGCGCCAGCAGCGGGTGCATCGGAGCCTGCGCCAGCAGCGGGTGCAGCGGAGCCTGCGCCAGCAGCGGGTGCAGCGGAGCCTGCGCCAGCAGCGGGTGCTACGGAGCCTGCGCCAGCAGCGGGTGCTGCGGAGCCTGCGCCAGCAGCGGGTGCTGCGGAGCCTGCGCCAGCAGCGGGTGCAGCGGAGCCAGCGTCAACAGCGGGTTCTACGGAGCCTGCGCCGGCAGCGTGTGCTGCGGAGCCTGCGCCAGCAGCGGGTGCTGCGGAGCCTGCGCCAGCAGCGGGTGCTGCGGTGGCTTCATCACCGGCAACACCGGTTACCTACATGAAACACAAAAATTAAGACCTCTAATATATTGTGATTCTTGAAAAAAAAAACAAATTGTTCCGTAATTGTTTCGTAATTCCGTTATTTATTATATGGGCTGGTCCGAAATTTTTTTGTTAGTTTGTTGTTGTGTAAGAGGAATAGAATAGGAATGTCATAAACCTTTTGCGACAAAATTTTTAAGTATCCCTCTGCCATATCTATTCACATTCACATGTAAGTATCTACATTCAACTAAAACAACTTCCCAAATAGAAAAAACGCCGCTCTTGCGGAAGGTCGAAAATAAGTCCCCTGAATTCGTCCACTGCTTCACCCGACGTCGAAAATTTTCGTCCACGCTATTATTATTTTTATGTGGGTAGTAAAATAAAATCACAAGGAGCCAAGCCAAGACTGTAGAGGAGGTATATATAAGCAGCGGCGCACCTGACACGAACTTAGCATTTTTTCAATCCTCAGATATGCACTTATCTGTCAGATACCCAGAGTTATTCGTCGGGCCTATATCTGACGATTGAAAAATCGGTCCTAAGTGCTGAAACTTTCAGTTGTTACGATTATAAAGCCACTTTAAAAAAAAACGGGCACCCAAGACTTTCAGGCCTAGATTTTAGAGACTTGATACTATATTTTTACTTTATAGCTGGTAACTTTTACTAAATAAAGGAGGAAGTAACTGAAGTTACCCTATTTTTTGTCAAAATGAGTTTTTGTTCCTCCGACGTAATTTCCTAAAAATCAAAATAAAACTGAAGAGCCCGGTTTTTTTTACAAATACAAATACATTTTTTGGGCTTAATCACTACATAGGGACAAAAAAAGCTGTCCATATGTATGCTTAAATCTTTAAAACTACGCAACGGATTTTGATGCGGTTTTTTTTAATAGATAAAGTGAATCAAGAGGAAGGTTTATAATGTATAACACATGCATAATAATACCGTGCGAAGCCGGGGCGGGCCGCTAGTTAACTATAATCTACACAGGGTCTCTTAAAATTGTTCCTGAATATTTCAGCAGTTTGGTTAGTTTGACTACATAGCCCTGAAAATACATTACAGGATTTTCGAATCATAGTTGACAAATATGTTTCCATACTGATCAAGGGCGGGCTACATTTTAAATCAAAAGTTTAAAGGGTTTTTTTTGTAGCTATATTCAGTCAAACCAAATCATCCTGCTGTAGTATTCCTGGGAGCTTCTAGATAACTTTAAGCACTGTAATAATGTTTCATAAACTCACAATTAGAGCACTAAGGCTTAGCACTAGAAGCACTTTAAACGAATACATGTCGACACGTAACGACTCTTCCAGTGCTCACACTATAATGTTTCGGGTTACAATAAAAGGTATTTGCATCGGTTCCAAGCTCATGAAACGAAGTATTTTTCCTGTAATGCACAGGAAAAATACGTTACCAGTTCTTATTAAAAGTAAAACGAGTGAATAAGAGAATATTTAGGACCTATTTGTTGGGTTAACGCGAACTACACTGATAATATTAATGAGTATATTTAATCAGTACACTCGGAATTAACGAAATGGTAGTTGAAAGGACGTAAATCGGTATAATAACGGCTCGATGTCAGCATATTCAATCATGAGGTGGTTAAGTATTAATAATAAACCCATTTGCAAACGGGCACGCAAAACTTTCATGCCACGAGGAATTGCTGCAGTTACTTCAGCCAGAGAAGGCCACCACTCGTTTTTTTTTTTTAACCCAGAAGGCTGGCATCATTGCCATGTTGTATGGCAATGCTTATTCGCTGAGCAAAATATTGGTCACGGGAGGCCTCTATAAGGCGTGCCGAGATATCTGTATACTTACGACGCGCGCTAGGCCCCCATGGCTCCAGAGTTTCGTCTCTAAACGCCTCATATTATATAACTGGCTCCAAGTGAGCTACACATTTGGCGTTTGAAGTCTTCCGCCAGGGCCGCAGCAGAGTCTGCAACATTTTCGGTCTTTGAAAGATGGGTCAACTTTGCATCCTAAACTAAGAGCCGACCCATCCGCTAAGAAGACAGTGTCAGATCGTCGGGCCTCTTGCCATCGTCTAGGCAAGCCGTTAGGTTCTAAAACAGCTCTTTAATGCTGACGAGGGCCCTACAGATGACGTCATTGATGCTGGCATGGCGCGGCGTACGCCCTGCGCTTCTACCACAAGATAGTCCATAACTGTCGGTCGTTTTCCCACATTGGCAGCGATGAGGGAGGTCCTTGTTGCCCCCACCCTAAGACTGATGGCGAGGTGAAAAAAGTGGTGTTGTTCAAGGGTACCAACCGATGGTGAGGGTAGGGCTTGGAGCCTAACCTAAACCTGAAAGTCAATTGAAATTACCTTGTTTTTATCAAAATTAGTAATTTCCTAAAAATCTGAATGAAAGAAAAGTGCTGGTTTATTCTCAGGTACTTATACAGTTTCTCAAAATTTTCCAGAATAATTCAGCAGGCTGGATTAGTTCGACAGAAACACCCCTACCAAGATATCTAACTAATATTATAAACTAGCTTCTGCCCGCGACTTTGTCCGCGTAAGCAATTGATATGTTTATCGCTATCCCGCGGCAACTGTACAATTTTCCGGGATAAAAAGTAGCCTATGTTTTAATCTAGGGTACCAGCTATTTTCGTACCAAATTTTATCCAAATCCATCCAGGCGTTTTAGCGTGAAGAAGGAACAAACATACACACTCACTCACTCACATCGTCACATCGTCACAAACTTTCGCATTTATAATATTAGTAGGATGCGAAAGTATGGATGGATGGATGGATGTTTGTTTGTTACTCAACCACGCCAGAACGGCCTAACGAATCTGGATGAAATTCGGCACATAAACAGAAAAGTCTGGAATAGCACATAGGCTACTTTTTATCCAATAAAAAATTATTATAATTATTATAAGTAAATAAAAAACTACTTACTAGATCTCGTTCAAACCAATTTTGGGTGGAAGTTTGCACGGTAATGTACATTATATATTTTTTTTAGTTTTGTCATTCTCTTATTTTAGAATTTAGGGGGGGGGGGACACATTTTACCACTTTGGAAGTGTCTCTCGCGCAAACTATTCAGTTTAGAAAAAAATGATATTAGAAACCTCAATATAATTTTTGAAGACCTATCTATAAATACCACACACGTGTGGGTTTGATGAAAAAAAATTTGTGTTTCAGTTCCAAGTATGGGGAACCCCAAAATTATTTGTTTTTTTTTCTATTTTTGTACGAAAATCTTAATGCGGTTCACAGAATACATCTACTTATCAAGTTTCAACAGTATGGCTCTTATAGTTTCGGAAAAAAGTGGCTGTCACATACGGACGGACAGACAGACAGACAGACATGACGAATCTATAAGGGTTTCGTTTTTGCCATTTGGCTACGGAACCCTAAAAAGAGAAGCAACTGGTACCTACATTCTATGTTTTTTCTTAGCTCCCAGACCAGCGTGGAAAAGAAGGGGAGGTGTCCATCTTCAAAATAAAATAATTGTTATCCGTATTTTCATAATTGCGCTACTAATAATAAATGGTTTTTATTAATATAGCACATTATGTCGGTTTTCCTCTTCCTTCTTGTATTATTTCCTTACCAACTATGCTAGATAAATAGAATTCGGAAATCGGTCGGATGGATCATCATTGAAAGAGAGAGAAAGAGATAAACATTTATTTAGACAAATTCGACCATGCAACCATCAGTATTTTGAATCCCCTTTCCACCTTTAAGCCCGCAATCATGCTAAACGAGACCTACCTACCCCTCTTCACCCCTTGCACCCCCCTCTCCCCCCTCTTTACCCCATACACCCCCCTCTCCCACCTCTTTACCCCTTATTCATAAACGCTCTATAGGCCTCTGCTAACTTAGTGTTGACGATTGAATTTAAAGTCTCGCTTGGTGGATAACAGGGGTTTAATCACATAAACTAAACACACTAACATACAACTAGGAGCCTAAAAGCAGTGTACCGCTACAAACTGACAGCGCAACTGGTAAAAAAAGTCCATGTCATTGTCAGTGAAGGTGTTTTTAAGAATGGAACAAAAAGAATAATAAATATAAGCTAGAAGGAGGCTGTAACCCTGCCAGTCGCCAACACTTAGTAATCGTTTGTCCTTATCTGTGAAATGTAAAAGTCAAAGCGACAGATAAGGACAAACGATTATTAAGTTAGCAGAGGCCTATATATAGAGCGTTTATGGATAGGGGGGTATATCTTTGTCTACCCCGTAAGGGATAAAGACGTGATTTATATACACATGTATATTTTTCTGCGCATTGACATTTCAGTCGCCCAAATTAAAAGTCGATAACATTATACATGTTTCTGAGTCTTGAAACCTGAGTAGCCCATTTTGCTGAGTGCGCTTGATTGCATAGTCAGAGTTCTCTGCAGCCCCGAATTTCAAGTGAATTCGACCATTGAAGATGGGTAAAATTTTCCTGGATTTAACCACGGCTAAGTAGTTAACACACGCCTGTAAACAAATGTTACTTATAAAGATGAAATAAACCTGGGAAAACCAAAGCGGCAAAATGTTTCTTGTAATAATTATTATTTCAATGTATTATTAGTATCCTTACACGCTGTGTGCAAAGAAAAAAACTAGAATGTATACCAGTTGCTTCTCTTCCCGCGCTGATGGTAAAATCCCATCAAGGGAATGGGGGATGGGGATCTTTGGAATTATGTTATAGGCGATACATACATACATTACATACAGTCACGCCTCTTTCCCACAAGGGTAGGCAGAGACTACTTTCACTTGCTACGATCCTGACATACCTCTTTCGCTTCATCCACATTCATCAATCTCTTCATACATGCGCGTCGATTTCGGGTACTCTTGACCTGGCCTTTTTCCAAAACGTCCCCAATTTGATGACGGAACGTTCGTCTAGGCCTTCACCTCTCAACGCACCCATTCACACTTCCCATATAAATCTGTTTAGTTAATCTTCTTTCATCCATCCTCTCTACGTGACCAAACCAACTAAGCATACTTTTCTCTATCCTAGTCACTATATCTTCTTTCACACCAACACGTTCCCTTATCACACTATTCCTTATTCTATCTTCCAGTGATACACCTTCCATAATATGGTGATGCAACTCATCACTATGTTGATTCCCCTTTCCACCTATACGCCCATAATCATGATAAACGTGGCCTTTAGGTTTTGTTAGTTGTCTTAGATGTTGTTTTGGTCTTTAGGTGTTGTGTTCTTTGTTGTATACTCTGTCTACCCCGTAAGCGATATAGACGTGATTTATGTATGTATGTATGTATGTAATTATGTAAGGTATTTTCATTCTTAACTGTCCTATTTTGGTAAACAAAATTCTAATCTCAATGTAGTTACAAATTTTTGTAAAGAATAAGGTGTATTATGTTATCAAATAAACCCGAGGCAATATTCTGTACATAATTTTGCTGATATTTTATCTTCAGTTCCTTTATTTCATCAAATAGTTAAAAAACAACAAAAATGAGACGGTTAGAATTTAGAAATTTGTTTACCAAATAGGACAGTTCAGAATGAAAGACCTTATTTATTTATTTATTTTCGGAGAACCAACAGCTATAAATTACAGAGCAGATTCCTTCTATAGTAACAATGAAGCCAATCATAGGATCTCACAACTAGAAATTGTATACAATTAAGAAAAAAAAAGTATGCACATAGTCGCAAAGATGCACCACGCAAACACACATGTACCTATGTACAGTATTAGGTACCATATTTTTGATAAGTACCTATTCAGACCACATTTTGCGGATGTTCATATCGGTGACCAAAGAACCACTCTATCCGCATATTCCGCATACGCATCGTGATATGATATGGCGGGATATTTTCCGGCTCCAAGAGCATAGGCTGGTTACCATTTCAAAAACCGTATGCTTCCACCATGTAGGCGCTTTACGTAACTCGCTCGCAATCGCCATCGTGTTCACTTTGACAGTTCTTGTATGAATGTGACAGCTAGCTGATTCCGATGTCAATTGTCAGCCAATACATGAACTGTTAAAATGAAGACGATGGTGATCACGAGCGAGTTGCTTAATAAGCCTGCAGTAGGCTTAATGTCTAACTCGCTCGCAATCGCCATCGTGTTCATTTTGACAGTTTTTGTATGAATGTGACAGCTAGCTGATTCCGATGCCAATTGTCAGCCCATACATGAACTGTCAAAATGAACACGATGGCGATTGCGAGCGAGTTAGACAATAAGCCTACAGGTCTGGGAGCAAATAAACCATAGAATGTACCAAGTGGTTTTCTTTCCGCGCATGGTAAAAGCCTACCAAGGGAATCCGCGAAACTCTTTATCATGTTATAGGTGATGTGGCTAGCAACCTATCACTATTTTTTACTCCTAAACTTAACGCTGTTTTGAGACTTTCACTTACTCCAAATCCACGCTGTATAAAGAAAATCGCTTCACTTAAAATTACGCCTATTTGGATCCCTTTTCCACCTATACGCCCACAATCATGCTAAACGTGGCCTTTAGGTCTTGTTACCTTATGCTCTGTCTACCCTGATTTATGTAGGTAAGTAAAATAACGCTTTAGGTATTGCATTGAGTTTTTTATAATAATAACAACATTGTTGTTACTTACATTAAATTGATTATCTTTTAGTGGAATTTATCCTGTTTTTCAAGCTTCCTGCCATGAGGGGTATAGGTTGTATATGGTACTTACCTACCTTGCAGCATGTGTTATCTACCTCGATAAGGATAAACATGTTAATGAGCTTTGTACAATGCCTTATAAATAGCCAGCAATGCAAAAAAACATTATTATGCCAGTATTATACATACATTAAAACAAATACCTATACCTTTTTTTTGTATGAATAGGAAGGCAAACGAGCAAGTGGGTCACCTGATGGTAAGCGATCACCACTGCCCATAGACACCCGCAACCCCGGAGGGATTGCAGATGCGTTGCCAACCTAGAGGGCTAAGATGAAATGCCTCTTGTGCCTGTAATTTCTCCGGCCGTCTTACTCTCCACACCGGAACACAGCATGCAAGCACTGCTGCTTAGCGGCCGGATTAGCAAGTAAGATGGTGGTAGCGATCCGGACGGACCTTGCACAAGGTCCTACCACCCGCAAATATTTTTGTAAACACATGACTAAAAGTCATCCTAATTAGGATCCGCTTCTGAATTAGAACGCAGAAGCGTTTTACACTATTCCTGAATTTAGTCACTGCATCAGACACGTCCCCCGCCGTCAAGCAGTAAGCTTATTGTCTAACTCGCTCGCAATCGCCATCGTCTTCGTTTTGACAGTTCATGTTTGGGCTGGCAATTGGCATCGGAATCAGCTAGCTGTCACTTTCATGCAAGAACGGTAGGCTTATTGTCTAACTCGCTCGCAATCGTCATCGTGTTCATTTTGACAGTTCTTGTATGAATGTGACAGCTAGCTGATTCTGATGCCAATTGTCAGCCCATACATGAACTGTCAAAATGAACACGATGGCGATTACGAGCGAGTTAGACAATAAGCCTACAGGTGTGCGTGGCGAGGGCGACTAACTGCACTAAATATTATTACACGTTCCTAACTAGGATGCTAAACCACTCAGCTTGTCAGAAACCATCCTTGTTTCTAATTAGGATACT